>ML284326.1:0-46803 GCA_005239495.1 Nicotiana undulata
CGAAGGGTGATGCCGTGCCATTGGTTACTTTTCCGATATTTATTTATTTCGTTGTTAATTATACTGGCTTGTTTCGCTGGATTACTTCTATCTGTCGATGTGGTTCTTTCATTCCACTTGTTCCCCTTTTATTGCTCCCGTATCCCCTACTTGCCGGGTTATCACCTGCTTTGTGTTACTTCCTGTTACCTGCTGTAGAATAGGACAGGTTATCGTTAATGTCAAGTCTAGCCTCGTCACTACTTCGGCCNNNNATTTCCAAGACAGTGTAGTATTTTCATTTCCAGACTTGTATTTAGTATTCCAGTAGTTAGCCCGTGAGTTTGTGACACCCCGGTTTTGGGATTGTTCGTTGTAGATATCTTATCATTTCATTTTGAGTTTTTCTAAGATATTGTTATTATTTCTCTGCTGTGAAACAATTGAAGGGATTTGGAAGGCCCAGTAAAGTTTGAGAGTTACCAGTGTGGGAAGTGTTACGTTGTTTAAGTTTATCATGTCTTTATTCTTCGCATGCTTAAGGTTTTCCTTATCTTTATTAAGAAAATGCTTACAGGATTTTGTTGGGGATTTGTTGAGAGTGACGAATTACCGTTTTGTTCAGTGGTTAATGATTTTAAATTACTATCGCAAGTTATACGTTGGCTGGCCTAGCGGGTTCAACGTTAGGCGCAGTCACGGCCCAAAGGGTGGGAATTTGGGTCGTGACAATCATATTGTTATTTTAAATACGATGTTTATTTTGATTGTTACTTAAATTTTATTGTATCGTATCGTTAAATCCATCATTACGTAACGGCGAAATGTGCCACTTTATGTAACGACCGATTTGGTGTGGTTGCGTCGTTATCTTGTCTTTTTATCTCATCTCACCCTTCACCATTATTAAATAATTTTATTTTATCATTTACTCTACCTTTTTTATATATTAAATTTATTTCGTATCATAATTTTTCTTTACAATATTGCAAAATTGATTATTCATATTGCTGGTGCATGATATCATAAAACAACGACAAACGATACAATCTATCCAAACATTGTATTCATCAAACGATACAGTACAATACAAGACAATACGATACGATACATTATAAAACAATGTGAAACAACCATCCAAACAAGGGCTAAGGCTAGTGTTTACAGATTAAAAGGAAAAGTATTATAGTTAATATTACATATTATCCTAAATATTAGGAGTTTGTACGTAGTTCAAATAAGAAAAATATTTAATAGCTTAAATTCTACTTGATTTCAAATTAGTCCTAAGTAGTAGTAGTAAATTATTTAAATTATAAGTTTATAATTTTGTCCAATCTAAAAGTTATTTTAAAGGGCAAAAAAGGCCAACAATATTTCGTTAAGGGCCTTCATGCTTTTAATATAAAAAGTCTCTACGTACGTGCCTCGCACGTAATATTTAGGACCGGAAAAAGATGAAAAACGAAAATGCAATAAAAGATAAGATAGTGTATAACAACTAAAGTGCCTAATAGTTAATGTGAAATATATGAATACTTGTTATCAAAATAGTGTCGATTCAAGCAACTTAGTTATAAAATTAAAAATTCTACTTTTTGTAGCTAATTCATACATTACCCTGTATATTTTATTATTATTAATACTTTTTTAGTTATTTATGAACAATGAAGACTTGCGTGCGCAAGTGAAAAGATTTGTGAGATTGAATCATAAAAACTTGATTCTTTTTGTAACAATTTAATAATATGAAGAGGAGAAAGTTTTGATCTTTAAATATATAAATTATATTAGCCTCGCAACTTTGTTACACGTATTATCATTCGGACTATCATTAATTCACTATTTTTTCTTGTTTCTTTTTCTCTTTTTGTCCTTGTTTCGCCTTCCTAACTATGATATTATGATTTTAGAAACGATTTAATGGTCTGATTTGTCCTTTTACATTATAAATAAGTCTTATTTATCCTCCGTTTGAATTTCTTATAAAAAATATCCCATCATTATACCTTTGTTGCATATTTGCCTTTCACCCGTTAAAAACATCCTACTAAATTTTTAAGGGGCACGTGGCAGCATTTGATTGGACCAGACAACCCGCCCCATTATTTTAATTAAAACCAGCCCGACCCAAGTAATTGAAACCTGCCCGCCCCATTCTTTTAATTAATATAACCACAATTTTCGTGTGGAAACACAGAATTGCTATTGATGTCACCACACTATAGTCAATCAAGTTGTGACTAAAATTAAAGAATTCAACGGCTTCAGCCGACAATCAGTATATATGACGGCCTTTAAAACGTCACCAATCCAAATTACAATAAGCTCTCGAGACCCAAAACTAATTTTTCATGATAAGTAAAACATAGTTATTTTACAAATTACAATCAGTTCTCGGGTGTTCATAAAAACCCGAAAAATCGAACCAAACCGAAAATCGAACCGACCAAAAAGACTGATACATTTTAGGTTTGGTTTGGTTTTGGTTTTGGTTTTGGTTTCAATCAAAAAATAACCGAACCAAACCAACTATAAAAGTAGCTATTTAAATTTATTATTACACCTATATATATGTATATTTTTAATATAAAGTTTCTAAAATTTTATGGTATATATTAGTCATTTATATTTTTAGTCTAGTTCTTTGCTATTTAATAATTTAATTCTTTGCCTTTACATTCTAGTTTGATTGGTAATTTTCTTTCTCTAAGTAATTTTTTTTTTATTTCATTACCAAAAATAAATCGATTTTTAATTGAGTACTTAAATTATTCATCACTATTTTATTCAATTATCATCAATATATCTTGGTAAATGATAAACTTCTCAAATAGCAATTGATTTGATAGTGTTATGTTGAAAATGTAGTCGCCGGAATATGCGTTTGGTAGTGTATGTCCCATATTTAAGAAAAAACCCGATAAATAACCAAAAAAACCGAAAAACCGACAAAACCCGAATCGATAAAAAACTGACTTAATTGGTTTGGATTGGTTCCAATATTTAAAAAACCTACTTACTTAATTTGGTTTCTTTTATTGGGAAAAACCGACCCAAACCGAACCATGAACACCCCTAGCACTACTATCTAAGATCTCATACTACATGCCTATTGCACTCAATTGACCGTATATTGTCATCACTAAGATCCTTCTCCAACGATTGACCACCATGAGAATAAGCAAATCAAATAAATACCAAGTCAACTCAGATGATCGAGTATCTTAACATTCAGTAAAGTACATTACAACAAAAATTATTCAGAGAAAAATATATAGAGCTTGAACGAAATTGCAAACTTTTCAAATATTAACCAGTCAATAGGGCACTAATCATCAATTATAACATATTATATGCAACAATTCCAGGTATCCTGTGAGAATTTCCACCATCTGCAATTAGACAATGAATTAACAACTGAATCAGTATCGACTCTAACATAATCATAAAAGTGAATTGGTAATTGCTCGTACAAAATATTAAGAAACTAATTAACTGATATATTCTCACAAAAAAGGTTTTCTCATTAAACAACAAACAACGAAATATTTAAACCAAAAATTCACTGTTCTTTATTTTTATATAGAAGACTTCTACTATGAGCCGAGATCAAATAATCTTTTGTCTTCAACAATTACCTCTTATATGGTCACAATTAAAGCATGTGACATTGTCCGTACGACTCCTTATTTAAATCAAACTCCTAATATAAAGCAAAGTCAATATAATAATTATATCACGTACGAAATTCTCTCTTCAAAGTCCTAATACAAGGCAAAGTCAATATGACAATTTTCTCATATACGAAATTGTGTCTTTGAGGAAAGTAGTTTAACTTTTTAAGGGCATAATAGTCGGCCAATATTTCAAGGATATTTTAGTCCTCTAACATTTTGCATGAAATATTCGTGCTTTTATAATAACTAGTCTCTATACTCGTGCGTTGCACAAATATTTTAAGTCAAGTCACATAATTTGTACAAAAAATAATAAAATTTTAATAGTATGTATATTCTAATAGTATTACTCGTTAGAATAATTTAATAGAACTAATTAATGTATCTAGTTAACTGTCATCATTAATAAAGTAATATGTCAATTCAAACATAATTGTCAATTGCTTTGTAATTTATATGTATCCCAAATGATCTTTCTAGTCAATAGAATAGTTATAACACTAGCAGTTGTTGATCATTTAATACATATCCGTTTACAGTCCACTATCAACCAAAAATTGAGTTTTTTAATAAAGTAATTAAGATAGTCGACATCTTGTTCAAACTTTATGAGAGTTACAAAAATATCATACTTACTTTCTAGAAGAACAAGGTTCCGTAATATAAAGTCAAGTTTTTTGGTTTGAGATATAAACTCAAGTTAATTCTAAAAAGATATCCATAGTAGTTGAATTAGAGTTACTTTACAGTTAGACAAAGTATGAATTTTAATAGGAAATATACATTACATAATTCACATAATGTTGTACACGAAACAACATAAAAGATTTAACTATCCAATTAAATTTTTATATTGCTCAATTCGTTTCATCACAAATACGGACAATCTACGTAATTTTATACCTTAATTACCCATTCAACATCATAAAATTTGGGAGACATTATTTTTCCAAATCCAATTCTATTACACTGCGTGAAATACCTGCAATATAAAAGTAAAAGCTGCAAAATATTATGTAATAGTAGAAAATTAATATTGTTACACTAACATTAGTTGAAATAACACAAACCTTTAATCTCTAATGATATGCAATTTAAGTATAATACTACGTCGACGTAAAAAACTTTGATATCTAAAACTAAAAACTACGCCGAAATTACAAAAAAAGTTAAGATGTCATTGTTTTTCTCTCTAATTCATATACATGACCCTAAAGCATTACTCAATTACGAAAAATGGGAACTTACTCAATTACGAAAAACATAAACAATAGAGAGAACTAATAATACATTTGAAGAAAATTGCTTCGTTCTACACCAAAACCTTTAGAGAACAATGAACAATGTGGAACAATATCATCTTTTGTAGGAATAGCTAGCTTATCCTTTTCCTACATAGATTCATGCAATTAAGCTGGATTCTACAGGAGAAGATTAAATAATGAAAAATATTGCTATCAAAAAGGAAAAAAGCTAAAAAAGAAAAGAAAAAGTTGGCGGTGAGTAGCCGAATTCTATGGAGAAGATTAAATAAAGAAAAATATGGTTGCAAAATAAGGAAAAGCCGAAGGAAGAAGTATGCTGCAAAGAAGTATGTAGCATTAATGTATAGTTTAAATGGAAAGAAAAATCAGTCTCTGGTAATTTACAAGTATATCCTTAAATTATACGAATAATTAAGGTCATAAAAGTCAATCAATATTTTAAGGCAATTTTAGTCGTTCAACATTTAGCATAAATTATTCGTGCTTTTATAATAATATAAATAGATATAGATATAGATATGGGTAACCTTAATAATCAATAAGAACCTTTATTTCTTTGTTTGGTTACGTTAGGAAAGCAGTAAATTATTAACCACCTTCCTCTTTTTAAATACAATAATAATGTTGATAATTTTGCTAAAACTTCTTAATGGTCCTGTTGATTTGTAGATGTGATAATAATTAAAATTAGCAAGATTGTTGCAAGGAGATAAAAGTAATATTTCTATTTCGGTTTATATTTGGTTAATATAATATATTTTAAGGAATATATAAGACTTTCAAATCTCAAGAATTTAATATTTTAAATTTTAGATAAATTAACATTTAAATTTAAAGTTTATAAATGAATTTTCATGCTTAGTTAAGTCATCCAGATACGAGTCACATGAAGAGAACATGTCCCATACTTCGGGGCAAGGTAGTACAGTAGGGTCATCACCCCATGATTGCAACACTAGTTGTCTGACCGCCCAAAAGTGGGGGACAATCGGGTAGGGGCCGTCTTAGAGGTGGAGGTCAGGCAGGGGGAGGCCATCCAGTTATTGTTCAGCCAGGTGGAGGCCAGCCAACCGACGCTCCAGGTAGATACTATGCTTTTTCGGCCAGACCAGATGCAGTGGCCTCAGATGCCGTGATCACAGATATTATTTCTGTCTGTGGTAGGGATGCTCCGGTATTATTTGATCCAGGGTCTACCTATTCATATGTATCATCTCTATTTGCTCATTTCCTGGATATTCCTCATGAGTCCTTGGGTAATCCTGTTTATGTGTCCACTCATGTGGGTGATTATGTGGTGGTGAATCAGATCTATTGGTCATGTGTGGTCACATTCTGTGGTTATGAGACTAGAGTGGACCTTCTCTTACTTGATATGACCGACTTTGAGGTCATCCCGGGCATGGATCGGACTGGTTATCCCCATACCACGCCATCCTTGATTTCCATGCCAAGACTGTTACCTTAGCAATGCCAGAGTTTCCTAGATTGGAGTGGAAGGGTTCGTCTGTTAGTACATCTAGTCGGGTTATCTCTTTTCTGAAGGCTCAAAATATGGTCGAGAACGGTTGTTTGGCTTATCTAGTCTATGTTCGGGATACTACCACAGAGTCTACGATGATTGATTCGGTGCCAATAGTATGGGAGTTCGATGCTGTGTTTCCTTCTAACCTTTCAGGCATGCCGCCAAATTGTGATGTTGATTTCTTTATTGGCTTGTCTCCAGACACTCAACCTATATCTATCCTACCGTATCGTATGGCTCCAAAAGAATTGAAGGAACAACTTGAAGAGTTGCTAGCAAGGGGGTTCGTCAGGACGCGTGTATCACCTTGGGGTGCACCAGTATGCTTGTGGACACCGTTATTTGATTATATTTGTTAACTGTATCAACTGGAACTAAGTTGAGGATTTTTATGGATTTAAAAGCTTCAAGTTGAATTGTATTTATTTTGAAAAGAATCAAGAAAGGGTTTATGATTTATTGATAAATTTATATTTGACGCGTCACATGTGTGATTCGAGAGCGAGGTAATAGATGCATCTATGGTTCGCGCCGTTCGACCCTCTGCAGTGCACATTTTACACTTATGTTAGGTTGGGCAGGACGTCCTTGGTGGAATTCATGTGTGATAACAGAATTGGAAGTTTTTTTCATAATTGGTGTAAATTCATTGTTTCTTTGATTATATGTTCAAAGAAAAGAAGTGATTTAAGTTCTTAACTATGGTGATGACTTGTTCAATTATTTCTTGTTCTGAGTGTTGATACTCAATTTTTTCCTATATTATTTTGAAAATGCATATCTATCTTCAGAATAGTACATGAGCATCAACTAATATTTTTCCATAATTTATGCATTTTCTAAGGATTTTTATTAATTTATCCCAGTATTTTTATTATATAAATAATTACTAATTGCATCACAAATGACTTTATAATAATTTTTATGGCTTAATTTTACTATTTATATTTATACTAAGCTTTAGTTATTTCATAAATAGCCACATTTACATTTTGATTATAATTGCAATAACTTTGCAATAATAGACCACATATGAATTATTACAATATTTCACCAGAAAATAGCTTTTTATATTTTTTTAAATATTGAGTAATTATTTTAAAATATTTTTATGCATGAAAATCATTTTTTATAATCTGGTAATTATTTTTACAAATTAATTGGGTATTAAATAAATAACCCTTTTTAATTTCATTTTAACCCAATTATACCAGCCCAAATATCCTAATACTTAGCCCAATCCGCCCCAGGCCCAATTATGTACCTACCCGACCCAAACCTTTCTCCAATCGTGGCCGTTGATCTTTGAGATCAACGATCCACATTAATCCCTTCCTTTTTTTAACCTAAAGACAAACCCTAATCCCCTCATTCACCCTTCCCCCGCCATCTTCGTTTCCCTAACCCCTCCACTTCTCTCTCAATCACCCCCTAAACCTAGCTTCCATCACCTGCAAAACTCCCCGTCTATGGGGTTTCTCTGTATTTTCCGGCCCTTGCCGGCATTCTACATCTTCTGGTTGTTCGACTTCGTTGATTTATGAGAGAATCTCAAAGAGATTCAACCCGGTTTTGTTTGAAACCTTTCTCACAGGCTTGTCTATGGCCATTTTCGTTTGTAAGTACCATTTTCTTCCTATTTATGGTTCACATCTATGGTTTTAAACCGAGTTTTTGTTCACCTCTGTCATTTTCAAAACCGGGGTTTCCATAAGCCCAACGGATGCAACCACGTTTTGTGCATTAATTTTGGAGAACTAAATGTCTATATGCTAATCATGGATGTATAAATAGTCGAATCAGTAGGGGGAAATGGCCTAACCCTTTTGGTTTGCAGATAATGAGGCACGAGGTCCCTAGATTTGGCATGGGCCATAACATACCACCACTGCTACTGGATTGGCGGGAAGATCTCTCCTCGAGTGACAAGAAACAATGAAAGGAGACAAAATTCACACTAGACTGACTATGGTAGCCAAAACTCTAATGGAAGGAATCGAGGGACAAACATACACCATAGTCCCTATGATTATAGCTGACGTTTACCGGGATTTGGACCGCTGCCAAAAGGGGTTCAAACATTTTGAAGGATGCAATCTGTTGCTGCAATTATGGTTATTGGAGCATCTCCAAAAGGGTCAATATCGTCAAGAGTTCCCACGAAGGGCGTGGAATGATCATATTGCCTTCCATCACCCTAAGCAGACGACTTATTGTAATGAACTGACTGGTTGTTTTGCGTTATTGGACTCCGTTCCCCTAAATGAGACTTCCCGTAGTTGCTTTTAATGATTTATGACTTGTGGGGATGGGTGGTTCGGGATTTGGAAGAGTTTGGAATGGTATAGGAGCACTTGGTTCCTTAAGGTTGGCCTTTTTGGCCAAGTTTGACTTCGGTCAATATTTTGAGTAAACGACCTCAAAATCAAGTTTCGACGGTTCCAGTAGCTTCATATAATGATTTCGGACTTGGGCGTGTGTCCGGAACGAGTTTTGGATGATCCGGGAGTGTTTTGGCGCCACATAGTGAAATATGATTCCTTTAGTTTAAGAATTTTTTTTTGGAGCGTGTTTTTGTGTTATCGAGGTCCGAACGGAATTTCGAGACCGAGAATAGTTCCGTTATGTCATTTATGACTTGCTTGCAAAATTTGGTGTCGTTCCGAGGAGTATAGGTCGGTTCGGCGCATTGTTAGCGAATTCAAGAACTTAAAGTTTTTAAGTTTGATTCTAGGGGTTTTGAGGTGTGATTTTGAGTTTTAGCGTTGTTTTGGGTGCTCCGAAGTCTCGAACGAGTCCGTGTTATAGTTTTGGGACTTGTTGGTATATTTAGACAGGGGCTCGGGTGGCCCAGGTGCTTCTCGGGCACCAAACAAGGCCAAAAACCTGCTGAAGCAGTTGCTGGTGCACCTGATCTGGTGTGACCGCAGGTGCGGTCGCCCAGTCGCAGGTGCGGGACCGCTCCTGCGGTCCAAGTCTCGCAGGTGCGGCTTCAGGTGGTTAGCATGCGCATACGGGATAAGGACAACCGGCTTGAGATATGGTTATTATGATGGCTCAGGCCGGTTGTCCTTATCCGGTATGTGCATGCCAAATTGTTAATGATTTCATAGATATTGAATTGACAGATATTTGGGGGAAAAATGAAGTGGTAATTGTTTAGTTACTTCCAGTATTTATTTGATTTGCAGTTACCTTTAATGTTTACTGCTTTATCTTCCTCGTATGCCTATTGCTTTTATCATATCCTGTTAAATTATATTGTTGGACCCTAGTAAGTGTCAAGTCAACCTCTCGTCACTATTTCTTCGAGATTAGACGGGATACTCACTGGGTACATATTTATTTATGTACTCATGCTACGCTTCTGTACTTAATTTTACAGGTTCTGAGGCTGGTGCATCTAGTTATCAGACCGGAGCTCGATTCTGATTATAGCTGGACCTGACTTCACGGTGAGCTGCTTATCCTGGCGATCCTCGGCAACACTATGGAGTCTTCTTTGTTATTTCCCGTCTATTACTTTCAGACAGTGGGGCGGTTCTATTGTATCTTTTGTATATTCTGTTAGTATGCCCGTAGGACTTGTGACACTAGTTCCTGGCACACACGTGGTAGATGCTATGGTTTATGGTTTTGTATATATATCGGCTCATGCCTTTTTATGACTTCTTTTTTTCAAATTGGCTAATTACTGTTTTTAATGTTTTAAGCTTCAAAACTTGTCACGCGATGGAACGTTTAATTAAATAGGGGTAAATTCTTAGTAATTTAAGTGTTGGCTTGCCTGACCCCCGGTGTTGGGCGCCATCACGACCTGAGTTAGGATTTTGGGTTGTGACAACATGGTATCAGAGCTCTAGGTTCACGTATGTCTCACGAGTCACGGGCAGACCCAGTACAGTCTTGCGGATCGGTACGGAGACGTCTGTATTTATCTTCAGAAGGCTATAAAGTGTTAGGAAACCTCTCTTTATTCATATTCTATCGTGCAGTCGATGGTGTATTAAATCTCACTCTTCTACTCTCTCACAGATGGTGAGGACGAGCACAGCTGACGTTCCAGACCCGGGAGAAACCGCTACCCCCACGGCAGAGGTCGGGGGAGGGCACCGACCTGAGGTAGGGGACGAAGGCGTCCTAGAGATATTCCAGTTGCACCACCAGTGGAGGACCCCATCATAGAGGAGCAGGGCGAGGTGGCCCCAGCAGATCCTGCTCCAGTGGACTTTATGACGGTGCCATGCTTCCAGGAGGTCATGGGCCGTATGATGCGATTTATGGACACTATGTCCCAGGCTGGCTTATTTCCAGCGGATCCTGCCATATCTTAGGAGGGAGGGGGATCCCAGACCCCTACTGCCCAGGCCGCAGGTCAGGAAGCAGCAATACATCATACCCCTGGTACACTGCCCGTGGGCGAGGCCCAGCCTGTAGCAACAGCACCTGAGCCCAGACCAGCCGCGGACGGTGATCCGCAGAAGTTATTGGATAGATGGACTCGATTGCATCCTCCAGTATTTGGGGGTGAGCGAGGCGAGGATGCCTAGGATTTTATTGACGGGTGCAGGGACAAACGTCACAACATGAGGATACTAGAGTCCCATAGAGTTGACTTCACTACCTTTCAGTTGGAGGGCAGAGCTCGCAGATGGTGGCAGTCTTATATCCACAGCAGGCCGACAGATTCTCCTCCTATCACTTGGGGGCAGTTCACTCAGCTATTCCTAGACAAATATATCCCACCCTCTGAGAGGAAAGAGCTGCGGTATCAGTTTGAGCAGCTGGAGCAGGGACAGATGTCAGTGACAGATTATGAGGCTAGATTTTCAGACCTATCTCGCCATGCACTCATGATACTAACCACTGATGCCGAGAGAGTGCAGAGATTTGTAGCGGGGTTGCATCTAGGTATTAAGGCCAACATGGACCGAGAGGTGGAGATGGGGACTCCTTATCAGCTTGTGGTGGAGATTGCTCACAGGATCGAGGGTTGTCGGTCGAGGAGCAGGGAGCAGGGGCAACATGATAAGAGGGCCATAATTTTTGGAGATTTCAAAGGTTCCCCAATTAGGGGCAGAGGTCAGTTTGGTAGGGGTCAGCCCAGCAGGCCCCCATATTCAGCACCCCCACCACCTCCCCGAGGTGTCCAGCGAGGCCTCATTTCAGAGCCATGCCAAAGCGTTCCTACCGCCCTCCAGCTATTCAGAGTTCCTCCGATGGTTATTCTAGTTATCAGGGATCCTCCGGTCCCTACTTCAGTGCTATTCCAGAGGGTTCACATCGCTCTCCAGCCATTCAGGGTTCTTGTTCAAGGCAGCAAGCTATGATACCTGGAGGTTGTTATGAGTGTGGGGATCCAGGTCATATGAAGATGTTTTGTCCCAGGCTTCAGGGCAACGCAATGCAACAGGTTTATCAGCCAATTGGTCTAGCACCAGCGGTCCGGCCACCCAGAGGTGGAGGACAAGCCATCAGGGGTCGTGCTAGAGGTGGAGGACAGACATGGGGAGTTCAGTCAACTCCTATTCATTCCGGCGGAGGTCAGTCGTCTGGCGCTCCAGCTAGGTTCTATGCTATTCTGTCCAGATCAGATGCAGTGACCTCAGATGCCGTTATTACAGGTATTATTTCAGTATGTGGTAGAGAGGCATCAGTGTTATTTGATCCAGGATCCACCTATTCATATGTTTCAGCCTTATTTGCTCATTTTCTGGATGTTCCTCGTGAGTCCTTGGGTTCTCCCATATATGTGTCCACTCCTGTGGGCGATTCTGTGGTAGTAGACCGGATCTATCGGTCTTGTATGATCACCTTCTGTGGGTTCGAGACCAAAGCGGACCTTCTATTGCTCGACATGGTTGATTTTGAGGTTATTCTAGGCATGGATTGGCTATCTCCTTATCATGCCGTGCTAGATTTCCATGCCAAGACAGTTACTTTAGCCATGTCCGAGTTGCCTAGACTTGAGTGGAGAGGTTCCTCAGTTAGTGCAGCCAGTCGGGTTATTTCATTCCTGAAGGCTCGACATATGGTCAAGAAGGTTGTCTGGCATATCTTGCTTATGTGCGGGACACCACCGTCGAGTCTCCGATGATTGATTCAGTACCAGTGGTTCGAGAGTTTGCTGATGTATTTCCTTCAAACCTTCTAGGCATGCCTCCAGATCGTGATATTGATTTCTGCATTGATGTAGCTCCAGACACTCAGCCTATTTCCATTCCCCCGTACCGTATGTCTCCGAAGGAGTTAAAGGAGCAACTTGAAGAGTTGCTGGCTAAGGGGTTTATCAGACTGAGTGTATCGCCATGGGGTGCTCCGGTACTATTTGTAAATAATAAGGATGGGTCTATGCAGATGTGTATTGATTACACCAGTTGAACAAGGTCACTATTAAGAACAAGTATCCTTTGCTGCGCTTCGATGATTTGTTTGACCAGTTGCAGGGTGCTCGGGTGTTTTCTAAGATTGATCTGAGATCGGGATATCATCAGCTGAATGTTCGGGACTCAGATGTTCCGAAGACTGCTTTTTGTACGAGATATGGTCACTATGAGTTCCTGGTGATGTCCTTTGGCTTGACTAATGCCCCAACAACATTTATGGACTTGATGATTAGAGTGTTTAGGCCGTATATTGATTCTTTCGTCATTGTCTTTATTGATGACATTTTGATTTACTCATGTAGCCTGGGAGAGCACGGGCAACATTTGAGAGTAGTGCTCCGGACCTTGCGGGAACAGAAACTGTATGCTAAGTTCTCCAAGTGTGAGTTCTGATTGGATTCCGTGGCATTCTTGGGGCATGTGGTATTTAGAGAGGGTATCAAGGTTGATCCTAAGAAGATTGAGGCAGTTCAGAGTTGGTCGCGTCCTACTTCAGCTACAGAGATCAGGAGTTTTTTGGGCCTAGAAGGTTATTATCGCCGATTTGTGGAGGGGTTCTCTTCTATTGCAGCTCTATTGACTAGGTTGACTCAGAAGAATTCCTCGTTCCGATGGTCCGACGAGTGTGAGGTGAGCTTTCAGAAGCTCAAGACAACATTGACCTCATCACTAGTTCTGATATTGCCTTCCGGTTCTAGGATGTATACGGTGTATTGCGATGCTTCACGCGTTGGTTTGGGGTGTGTGTTGATGCAGAAAGGGAGAGTTATTGCTTATGCTTCGCGCCAGCTGAAGGTTCATGAGAAGAATTACGCTGTGCACGATTTGGAGTTGGCGGCGATTGCTCATGCTCGGAAGATTTGGAGGCACTACTTGTATGTGGTGTCCTGTGAGGTTTATACAGACCACCGCAACTTGCAGCACTTGTTCAAGCAGAGGGATTTAAATTTGAGGCAGCGCAGGTGGCTTGAGTTATTAAAGGATTATGACATCACCATTCTATATCATCCGGGCATGGCAAATGTGGTAGCAGATGCTTTGAGCAGGAAGGCGGAAAGTATGGGTAGCTTGGCTTATATTGCAGCAAAGGAGAGACCTCTAGCCTTGGACATTCAGTCCTTGGCTAATCGCCTGGTAAGATTAGACCTTTCAGAGCCTCGCCGAGTTCTAGCACATGTGGTTGCTCAGTCTTCGTTATTGGGAGAGATTAAGGCCCGACAGTATGATGATCCGTGTTTGGCAGAGCTACAGGAGACAGTGGTTCAGGGTGGTGCCAAGGAAGTTACTATTGGCGAGGATGGCATTCTGAGACTTCAGGTCCGCTTATGTGTTCCTAATGTTGATGGCCTAAGAGAGAGTATTTTAGAGGAGGCACACAACTCACGGTATTCTGTCCATCCTGGTGCTACGAAGATGTATCGTGATTTGAAGCAACATTTCTGGTGGAGGTAGATGAAGAAGGACATAGTGGGGTATGTGGCTAGATGTCTTAATTGCCAGCAGGTCAAGTGTGAGCACCAGAGGCCAGGAGGCCTACTTCAGCAGATGCCCATTCCTGAGTGGAAGTGGGAACGCATCACTATGGACTTCGTGGTTGGGTTACCTCGGACTTTGCGGAAGGTTGACGCGATTTGGGTCATTTTGGATAGATTGACCAAGTCAGCGCATTTCATTAGTAGCTACTACTTATACTTATGAGAGGTTAGCCCAGATCTACATTTGGGAGATAGTTCGGTTGCATGGTGTGTCGGTGTCCATTATATCAAATCGAGGTCCTCAGTTCACCTCGCACTTCTGGAGAGCATTGCATAGTTAGTTGGGCGCCCGGATAGATCTCAGCACAACATTTCACCCTCAGACTGATAGTCTGTCGGAGCGTACAATTCAGTTATTGGAGGACATGCTTAGGGCATGTGTGATTGATTTCGGTGGTCAATGGGACTAGTTTTTGCTTTGACCGAGTTTGCTTACAATAACAGTTATTAGTTCAGCATCGAGATGGCTCCATTTGAGTCTTTGTATGGTCGACAATGTCGTTCTCCTATCGAGTGATTTGAGCCTGACGAGGTTAAGTTGTATGGCACTAACCCGGTGAAGGATGCTTTAGAGAAGGTAAAGTTGATTCAGGAAGGATCCGCAAAGGACAGTCCATACAGAAGAGTTACGCGGATCAGAAGGCGTGCGATGTATCTTTTATGTAAGGAGATAAGGTCATGTTGAAGGTCTCACCGATGGAGGGTATTATGAGGTTTGGGAAGAAGTGCAAGATGAGCCCATGGTTTATAGGTCCTTTCAAGGTATTGAGGAGAGTTGGAGAGGTTGCTTATGAGCTTGCTTTGCCTCCCAGTTTATCAGGAGTTCCTCCGGTCTTTCATGTATCCATACTCCGGAGGTACCACGCCGACTTCTCTCACGTGGTTGATTTTAGCACCATTCAGTTGGATGAGAAGTTGGGCTACGAGGAGGAGCCAATTGCTATTATTGATAGACAAGATCGCCAGTTGAGATCCAAGAGAGTTTCTGCTGTGAAGGTCCAATGGAGGGGCCAACCATTCGAGGAGGCGACTTAGGAATCTGAGGTGGATATGCGGAGCAGATATCCCCACTTATTCAGCACTTCAGGTATGATTCTAGACCCGTTCAATGACGAACGTTTGTTTAAGAGGTGGAGAAAGTAACGACCCGACCGGTCATTATGCGTTATTGGACCCCGTTCCCCTAAATGAGACTACTCGTAGTTGCTTTTAATGATTTATGAATTGTGGGGACGGGTGGTTCGGGATTTGGAAGAGTTTAGGATGGTATAGGAGCACTTGGTTCCTTAAGGTTGGCCTTTTTGGCCAAGTTTGACTTCGATCAACATTTTGAGTAAACGACCTTGGAATCGAGTTTCGATTGTTCCGGTAGCTTCATATGATGATTTTGGAGTTGGGCGTGTGTCAGGAACGGGTTTTGGATGACCCAGGAGCATTTCAGCGCCACATAGTGAAATATGATTCCTTAAGTTTAAGAATTTTGGTTTGGAGCGTGTTTTTGTGTTATCGAGGTCCGAACGGAATTCCGAGATCGGGAATAGTTCTGCTATGTCATTTATGACTTGCTTGCAAAATTTGGTGTCGTTCTGAGGATTATAGGTCAGTTCGGCACATTGTTAGCGAATTCAAGAACTTAAAGTTTTTAAGTTTGATTCTAGGGGTTTTGAGGTGTGATTTTGCATTTTAGCGTTGTTTTGGGTGCTCCGAAGGCTCGAACGAGTTCGTATTATGATTTGGGACTTGTTGGTATATTTGTACGGGGGATCGGGTGGGCCCAGGTGCCTCTCGGGCACCAAACGAGGCCAAAAACCTGCTGAAGCAATTGCTGGTGCACCTGATCTGGTGTGACCGTAGGTGCGGCCGCCTAGTCGCAGGTGCGGGACCGCTCCTGCGGTCCAGGCCTCGCAGGTGCGGCTTCAGGTGGGCTGCCATTTTCTCGCAGGTGCGGATCAAGATCCGCAGGTGCGGGCTCCTCTCCATAGGTGCGAGCCCTGGTCCCCTTGTCCAATTCTGTAGGTGCGAGTATTTACTTGCCGGTGCGAGACCACAAGTGCGGTCCTTGTGCCGCAGGTGCGGAACCACCGTAGGTAGCGAGTTCTTTAAAACACTGGATTTGACCATTTTACTCCATTTATTTCCACCATAGACGAACTTGAGAGCTTGGAAAAGAGCCCCACGACCTAGCTACTGAAAGGTAAGTGAATTCTACCTAATGTTAGTTTAATGCATGAACTCCTAGGTAACCTTCTAATTAGTGGAAATCAAGGGTTAGAGTAATAACCTAGGGCTTTATGAAATATTTGGGAATTACCCTTTAATTTGCCATGAAATCATACAAAAAATCATATATTAACGATCCTTAGGTTATGGGTAAGAGGTTTCTTCGAAAATTTCCGAAATTCGAGCATGCGGGCCTGGGGGTGAATTTTGGGATTTCTTCAAGTAGGATGAAATAACTAAGTAAATAGGGGAATTTCATACTTTTGAGTATAAATTGATGAACTTGTGTATCATTTGACTAGTTTCGAGTCCTTGGGAGACGAGTTCGGAGTTTCGGGCGCATTCTTGACCCGGAGAGTAGGTTCGACCCGAGGTGAGTCTCCTTTCTAACCTTGTAAGAGGGAATTGTCCCCATAGGTGATCTAAATGAAAGTGACGAGTGTCCGTACGTAGCGGCTATTATTGTTATGTTCGGGTAGTTAGGCCCACACCATGCCTTGTGTTCTTACTCGAAATGAATTACATGCTTTATAATTTCATGTTATATGCAGCTTTGTTTCCCTGAGATCATGGAATTTGGCAATTTAAAGGAATTGTTCACTGAAAAGTAATTTAAGAAAATATTGTGTGTGCATGTGACCACTTCGCAATTTACATTCCGCGAGCGGAGTGTTATTTCCCCCACTCTCATGGGAGCGGGCCGTACGCCACTGTGGATTGAAAGATATATTTATGGTTCAGGACGTTCGACCCTCGACAGTGCACATACATGGTTATTATGATGGCTCAAGCCGGTTGTCCTTATCTCGTATGCGCATGCTAAATTGTTAATGATTTCATAGATATTGAATAGATAGATATTTGGGGGGGGGGGGGAAGGAGGGGGGGAATGAAGTGGTAATTGTTTAGTTACTTCCAATATTTATTTGATTTGCAGTTACCTTTAATGTTTACTGCTTTATCTTCCTCGTATGACTATTGCTTTTATCATATCCTGTTAAATTATATTGTTGGACCCTAGTAAGTGTCAAGTCGACCTCTCGTCACTACTTATTCGAGATTAGACGGGATACTCACTGGGTACATATTTATTTATGTACTCATGCTACGATTCTGTACTTAATTGTACAGGTTCTGAGGCTGGTGCATCTGGTTATCAGACCGGAGCTCGATTCTGATTATAGCTGGACCTGACTTCACGGTGAGCTGCTTATCCTGGCGATCCTCGGCAGCACTATGAAGTCTTCTTTTGTTATTTCCCGTCTATTACTTTCAGACAGTGGGACAATTCTATTGTATCTTTTGTATATTCTGGTAGTATGCTCGTAGGACTTGTGACACTAGTTCCTGGCACACACGTGGTAGATGTTATGGTTTACGAGTCTGTATATATATCGGCTCATGCCTTTTTATGACTGCTTTTGTTCAAATTGGCTAATTACTCTTTTCATTTAATGTTTTAATCTTCAAAACTTGCACGCGATGGAATGTTTAATTAAATAGGGGAAATTCTTAGTAATTTAAGTGTTGGCTTTCTTGACCCCCGGTGTTGGGCGCCATCACGACCTGAGTTAGGATTTTGGCTCGTGACACTTATATTTCGGACAGGTTTGCTCAACCGCAAAGTGCTAAGGAATGGGTGGAGTTCTACGATAATTTGACCGAGGATCAGATTCAATGGATGTTTGAATGGTTCCCTACTGACGAGTTCATCATCAGGTCTAGGGACGTTCCTCACTTAGTGTTGATCGTGTCCCCATCAGGGTTATGAGACAAGCAGGCAGGAAGCAGATCGTACCGCGGGTTGTGAAGATGAGTCATTTTTGAGTAGATTTTCAGGATGACGACATCCCTTACAAGTGCCAAGCTCAACATATGTGGCATTGCAAGATCATTGTGGAGAAGGATACCATTGAGCCAGACAAGTATCATGCAGGGTATGCACCCTTCTACCCGGCATGGTTAGAGGATAGCCTAGCTAGGATAGTGGAGCTAGGAATTGGTCGAGGAAACATGGTCATAGATGAAGATGCTGAGACCCAAGTCAAATACAACAAATTGCGCAAGAGGATTCATGACTCCAAGGCCGAACATCAGGAGATACACGAGACAAACATGAGATTGATCAATGAATGGAGGGAGATGGCTATCACCTCCAATGAAAGGTTAGAATATCTGGAGCAGGGTTTGATGGAGCTGGAGGGAAAGATAAGAAAGAGGATCGACGACTGCCAGAATGCTGAAGGAAGCGAGGGAGGACATCTAGAAAGAGTCTACCTGCTGCTGGGCCTGCGCGAACTGGGGAATCTGGTCGATGGAGTTAGAAAGATCAAGCCCGGGGAAGGTCCTTCTGGGACCAAGTAGAATAGATTTATTTGCTTTTCCAGAATGTAATAAGGCCAAATGCCAATAGTGACTTATCTTTTATTATATTAGTGTCGTTTTGGGATTCGTCTGTTTTTATATTAATGAAATGAGGCACTTATTGGCATTTAAGTTCTCCAAAACAACTTGTCGCTAGGCCTACCTTGGGCACAACGAGGCTCCCAAATTAGGATGCGAATTTACATTTTCTGCAATATGTGTTTAAATACCGCAAATATTCTTTCTCAGAACTCTTACTGACTTGGCTACCTTTTTGTTTTTTTTCTTTCTTTCTTTTTGATTACTCCCATTCCCCAAAAGTTTGTTCGCGCATACTAGCATCATCAACTTATCACACAAGATCCAGGGGCAATCCACCTTCTCCTCCTCCTAGTCCACCAAAAGGCAAAGGAAAAGCAAAGATGGATGATTTAAACGACACCTGAAAAGACAACAATACACATGTTGAACAAGCGGAAGCTTCTGATGGTTAGGGTACTCAGGCCCCAAATGATGCGGTTTCATGTCTTGAACAGATAATACTAGAACTCCAGGGTGAGCTCGATCAGGTCCGGAGCTTAGCAAACCTATCCCTCACACTCAATATCCCAGACGTCAACCATTCAAACACCCAGAACCCCGCACCACCTCAAAACACACCTAACAAGCGCCCACAAAATCCTCCCGCACCTCACAATTATACAACCCCACCACAGAATCAAACTATCCCTCCACAATATCAGCAAAACACCTACCATACTCCACAAAATACCCCACAAATCATTCCCGAACCCTAGAACTCCACCAATGATCACCATTATACCCAAACTCCCGGTCACCAAAAAACCCTATATACGTGGAGACCCTACCTCACTCCACTCAACCCATATCCTATACACCAAAATCCGTTGAGAAGGACCTGCTCATTAAGAACCCGGCTGATGAGCTCAAGAAGTTGACAAGTCGGGTTCAGGGTGTCGAAGGAGGCAAAGGGATAGAAGGTCTGAACTACGAAGACCTATGCATACAGCCAGACGTAGAACTACCGGAGGGTTAAAAACCTCCCAAGTTCGAAATATTTGACGGAACAACTGATCCTAGGGTTCATCTAAGGACTTATTGTGACAAATTTGTAGGGGTCGGAAAGGATGAAAGGATCCGAATAAAGCTTTTCATGAGGAGTCTTACAGGAGATGCTTTGTCCTGGTACATAAGCCAGGATCCTATGAAGTGGTCCAACTGGGTGAGTATGGCATCTGACTTCATGGACAGATTCAGGTTTAGCACAGAGAATGCGCCAGATGTCTTCTACATCCAGAACTTAAAGAAGAAGCCTACTAAGACCTTCCGCGTGTATGCTACTCGTTGGAGGTATGAAGCAGCCAAGGTCAGGCTGACATTGGACGAGGAACAAATGAACAAGTTCTTCGTCAGAGCACAGGATCCACAGTACTATGAAAGGTTGATGGTCATTGAAAACCATAAGTTCTCTGATATCATCAAACTCAGAGAAAGGATTGAGGAAGACATTAAAAGCGGTATGGTGACAAACTTCGAGACACTGCAGGCCACGAATAAAGCATTGCAGTTAGGGGGTATATCAAAGAAGAAGGATGCGGGAACAGTAATGGTCTCCCAAGGACCCAAAACTCCACTTGTATATCAGACCTTTCCGCTTGCATACCAAACACCTCCACCCACATATCAACTATCACTTCCCAGATATTCCCAACCAGCCACTACTTATCACATATATAATTCTCAACCATCTTACTTTCAGTCAACTCCAACTCGTCTAAACTACCTAAGACCCCGACCTAACTTTGACCGCAAACCACCCAAACAATACACCACCATTGGTGAACCCATTGACCAGCTATATGAAAGGTTGAAGGCTGCTAGTTACGTCACCCCTATCCTTGTTGTGGCCATGGAGAATTCATCCCAATGGGTCAACCCAAACAAAACTTGTGCATATCATTCGGGTATGAAAGGGCACACCATTGCCGAGTGCCGGACACTGAAGGATAAGATCCAGACCTTGATCGATAATAAGGTCATCCAGGCAAAAGAAGCTACACCTAACGTCCGCAACAACCCCCTCCTAGATCATTAGGGTGAAGGTATCAATGTGATAGAGACTGATGAGGAATGGGATCCTGAGGGATCAATTGGACTTATCAAAGAGGGTGACGACCCTAAGAAACCCGCAGTCACGCTCAATCCTATTATAGTACCGATACAACCGCAATGGAGGTTGAGGTAACTACACCGGTTCCATTTGAAGTTGAGGTAGCACCACCTCCAACTGCACCTATTCCATTCGAGGTGGAAGTAGCCACACCATTCACAGTGACAGTGTCAACCACACCGCCTTTCAGCACCAAGGCTGTACCTTGGGATTATGTGGCCGAAGCTAGAAGAAAGGGAAAGGCCAAAATGGAGGAATCCGGCGCTGCGCAAGGGATGACCAGAAGAGGAAGAGTTTACATGCTAGAACATTTGGGAGAATTCAGCAAACATGCCTCCAAGAAACCGCCCGTTATTGAAACCGGCCCGGATGACCTTTGGAGGAGAGTGCAGGCGATGGAGTATTCAATCATCTATCATTTGAACAAGACTCCTGCTCATATATCTATCCTTTCACTGCTACAAAATTCAGAGGCACACAGGAACCCTCTAATAAAGGTGTTAAATGAAGCATATGTGCCCAATAACACTACAAGCGGAGAAATGTCCAACATGGTGGGGCAGGTTCTAGAAAGCCACAAAATCACCTTCCACGAGGACGAGTTGCCACCCGAGGGTTTGAATCAAAACAGGGAACTGCACATTACAGTGCAATGTGAAGACAATTTCATTGCCAGAGTCCAAATCGATGGGGGATCCAGTCTCAATGTTTGCCCATTGACAACATTGAAGAGGTTGGGCAAAGGCCTGTATGAAATATGAGAAAGGACTATGAATGTGAAGGCATTTGACGGGTCTTAGAGAGCTACCATTGGAGTTATTAATCTGTGTCTACAGATGGGGCCTACATGGTTTGATGTTGAGTTTTATGTACTGGATATATCTGCATCTTACAATATGCTGTTGGGGCGACTTTGGATACATGCCGCTGGGGATGTAGCATCAACCTTACATCATGCTGTGAAGTTCGAGTGGAATCACCAAGAAGTAATTATCCATGGAGATGGGAGCAACCCCATTTACACCCGTCAGACCATCCCGGTGGTTGAAAATAGAAGAAAGATAGGTGGAGAGACCTATCATCATATTGAGCAGGTCAACGCGATCGATAATGATAAGTGGTGGGATAGCAAGATAGAAAGCATGCTGTCATAGAGAGGGTATGAGCCTGGTAAGGGTCTCAATAAAAATCTTCAGGGCATCTCCAAACCGATACAGCCAAAGCGCCATGTCACCACTTTCTGTCTAGGATATCAATACACCTGGCAAGAGTATCAGGATTGGTCACCACCATGGCGTGGTCCGTACTATCCACTTGAGCAGCCTATACCGCACCTAAGTTAGACTTTTCATCAGGCCAACATTATATGGGGATCAGAGGAGGAAGAAGCATTGGCATCCTTGAGGAACCTATTCCTTGAAAATGATGACATGAATTGCTACGTAATTATTGAGAAGGAGGAGGAGAAAGGTCCTACCATCCGAGATGTAAAGAGGGGAGCATTCCTCAAGAATTGGACTGTTAGACCATCCAGAACCTAACGAGTCCCGGGGTAGCAAGGCTGAGCAACATTGTTTATTTTGTTTTCTAAGAAAAGAATGATTTCCCTTTGGCATTTTGTTTCAAAATAATATTTCCAATGTTCCAAAAACGTTGTTTAAGTTATTGAAAATCTCTCTCATGCTTTCAATGAATTGATGTTTATTATTACCACTTTTCTCTTATATCTTTATCTATGCAGCATTACTATTTATTATATTGATGAACCGACAACTGTGACATGTAATGAGGCAACGCAACAAAAGGATAGTGATTCAGAAGAAGAGGATGTCATACCTGAGGAAATCGTCAGAGAAGTAGAGGATTTTGAGCACAAGCCTAAGTCCAACCTAGACGAAACTCAGATAATTAACCTGGGAGATTATGAAACTGTCAAGGAGACTCGCATCAACATTCACTTGTCGCCGTCAGAGAAGGAAGAATACACACAGTTCCTGAAAGAGTATGAGGACATCTTTGCATGGTCATACGATGACATGACTGGATTAAGTACATCTATTTTGGCTCACAAGTTGCCACAAACCCGATGTGTTCACCAGTGAAGCAGAAGCTCAGAAAATTCAAGCCTGATATGAGCCTAAAAGTCAAGGAGGAAGTTACTAAGCAAATCAAGGCCAAGGTCCTCAGGGTAGTGGAGTACCCGACTTGGTTAGCCAACATCGTGCCAGTTCCGAAGAAGGATAGGAAAGTCAGAGTCTGTGTCGATTATTGGGATGTCAATAGAGCCAGCCCAAAGGATGATTTCCTGCTGCCAAACATACACATCTTAATCGATAATTGTGCCAAGCATGAACTCCAGTCCTTCGTAGATTGTTTTTCCGATTACCATCAGATCTGAATGGATGAAGAGGACGCTGAGAAAACAACTTTCATTACACCATGGGGGTATATTGTTACAAGATGATGCCGTTCGGCCTAAAGAATGCTGGGGCCACCTACATGAGGGCCATAACTACTATCTTTCATGACATGATACATAAGGAGATCGAGGTATATGTGGATGATGTCATCATTAAATCCAAGAAAGCCACGGATCATATAGCGGACTTGAGGAAATTCTTTGACATACTGTAGAAGTACAACCTGGAATTAAACCCCGCACAATGTGCATTTTGAACTTCCTACCGGAAACCTATTGGGATTCATCGTCAGCCTCCGAGGAATCGAATTGGATCCATCAAAAGTAAAAAACCATCCAGGAGTTACCACCACCAAACAATAAGAAGGATGTAATGAGTTTTCTGGGACAACTAAACTATATCAGCCGTTTCATAGCCCAATCCACAGTTATATGTGAGCCAATTTTCAAGATGTTGAAGAAGGACGCTGCGACTAGTTGGACCAAAGATTGTCAAAAGGATTTTGACAAGATCAAGGAGTACTTATCAACACCACCAGTCCTGGTCCCACCGGAGTCGGGTAGACCACTGCTACTCTACCTTGCAGTGCTAGATGGAGCTTTCGGCTGCATTCTGGGGTAGCACGACGAGAAAGGGAGAAAAGAACATGCTATTTATTACCTGAGTAAGAAGTTTACTCTGTATGAAGCACAATACACTATGTTGGAACGTACCTGTTGCGCTCTGACCTGGATAGCTCAGAAGCTGAGGCATTACTTATGTGCTTATACAACACACCTCATATCGAGAATGGGTCCTTTGAAGTATATCTTTCAGAAACCTATGCCCACTGACTAGCTGGCTAAGTGGAAAATCTTATTGAGTGAATTCGACATTGTTTATGTAACTCATAAAGCAGTCAAGGGACAAGCACTAGCAGATCATCTTGCCAAACATCCTGTGCGAGGATAATACGAACCCCTAAAAATATATTTTCCCGATGAAGAGGTACTATTCGTAGGAGAAGACATTGCCGAGTCCTATGACGGTTGGAGAATGTTTTATGACAGAGAGACAAACTTCAAAGGAGTCGGCATTGGAGCCGTCTTGGTATCAAAAATCGGCCAACATTATCCGGTATCTGCAAAACTCAGATTCCCCTGCACCAACAACATGGCAGAATACGAAGCTTGCATACTAGGACTCAACATGGCTAATGACATGAATATTCAAGAGTTGCTAGTAATCGGTGATTCAGATTTGCTTGTGCA
The DNA here is from genome assembly GCA_005239495.1 of Nicotiana undulata. NCBI lineage: Eukaryota > Viridiplantae > Streptophyta > Magnoliopsida > Solanales > Solanaceae > Nicotiana > Nicotiana undulata. The sequence goes on from ML284326.1 coordinate 24,816, forward strand.
CCAGATACAAGGAGAATGGGCCACCAAGAATTCCAAGATATTGCCATATCTGCACCATGTGCAAGAATTGAAGAAAAGGTTCACGAAGATAGAGTTTCGGCATGTTCCCAAGATTCAGAACGAGTTTGCCGATGCATTGGACACTTTGTCATCAATGATCCAGCATCCAGATAAGAACTTCATTGATCCCATCCCAGTAAGGATCCATAGTCAGCCGACATATTGTGCTCATGTTGAAGAAGAAACATACGGGAAGCCTTGGTTCCACGACATCAAAGAGTATCTGGCAAAAGGAGGATACCCAGAGCATTAAAACCATACTCAGAAACACATGCTTTGGAGACTGTCCAACAATTTCTTCCACAGCGGAGGAACCCTATATAGAAGAACTCTTGATTTGGGTCTATTAAGGTGTGTCGACGCAAAGGAGGCTTTTAAGCTGCTTGATGAGATACATGGCGGGACCTGCGACCCGCATATGAATGGCTTTGTCTTGGCCAAGAAGATACTCAGGGCCGACTATTTCTGGATGACCATGGAGATGGATTTCATCCGGTATGTTCAAAAGTGCTACCAATGTCAAGTGCATACAAATATGATAAACGTGCCTCCAAATGAGCTTAATGCAACAAGCTCACCTTGGCCATTCGCCGCCTGGAGAATGGATGTCATTGGTCCAATCGAGCCCACCGCCTCAAACGGGCATCCGTTTATTTTAGTAGCTATCGATTACTTCACCAAATGAGTCGAAACAACATCTCACAAAGTAGTGACTACGAAGGTCGTGGCGGATTTTGTCCGTGACCAGATTGTTTGTCGGTTCGGAGTTCCAGAGTCCATCATCACTGACAATGCCACCAATCTCAATAGTGATCTGATGAAAGCCATGTGAGAGACATTCAAAATCAAGCACAAGAATTCCACAACATATAGACCTCAAATGAATAGAGATGTGGAAGCTGCCAACAAGAACATCAAGAAGATACTAAGGAAAATGGTAGAAAATCACAAACAGTGGCACGGGAAGCTACCGTTCGCTTTACTGGGATACCGTACCACAGTACGCACATCAACCGGAGCAACTCCCTACTTGCTGGTTATGGTACTGAAGCTATTATTCCCATCGAAGTATAGATTCCTTCCTTGAGAATCATACAAGAAGCTAAGCTCAGCGACGCAGAATGGATAAGGAGCCGTTTTGAGAAGCTAGCCCTCATAGACAGAAAGAGGATGAATGCAGTATGCCACAGACAACTTTATCAGAATAGGATGTCCAGAGCCTTCAACAAAAGAGTCAAGCCGAGGTAGTTCACACCGGGGCAGCTGGTGTTGAAGAAGATCTTTCCGCATCAAGATGAAGCCAAAGGGAAATTCTCTCCCAACTGGCAAGGTCCTTACATGGTTCACATAGTATTGACAAGAGGATCCCTCATACTCGCAGAAATGGACGGAGAAGTCTGGCCAAAATAAATCAATTCAAATGCAGTCAAGCGATATTATGTGTAACTGTTTATGTTTTCCGCATATGATGTAAATTGAACTACACTCGACCTGATTCCCATTTAAGAAGGGATACGTAGGCAGCCCTGTGGGTTCAGTCACAATTCAATATCCCCCCACAATCAGAAACTGGGGCAGAATTTTGAGGAGGACCCTCAAAATTTCGAAGAAAGTTCAGCCGATCGCAGCATACAGAGCAGTCAGAAATGTTTGTCCATTTAACTGGGGTAGAATTTTGAGGAGGACCCTCAAAATTCTACAACAAGAGAAGTCGCAATGTCTCGGTTCGTGTCATAGTCACTGGTTCATCTAACCAATTTCTAAAAAATATATTTTTACTATGTCTTTGAAAGATATGAATGCCTGCTTTTGAAATAAACGCTGTTTAGCAAATGCTACCCCCAATGATTTGAACAGGATCTTCAGACCGAGCGAAGCCATTCAAGAAAGCCGATGGAGGCACGAACCAAACTTCCTCTATAGAACTCACGGTATTTATTTGAATGCAGGAATAAGGAATACACACACCTTGGAATTACAGTCTTCATAAACACAAATATATCAAACTCATTTCCAGCTAAGAAACGCTTTGCTATCATCTATTATTTTTTCTATTTGCATGGGACTAAGCCCTGTCCCAAATCCTGCATGAGGCTAAGCCCTGCCTCCATATTTGCATAAGGCTAAGCATTGCCTTTTATTTGCATGAGACTAAGCTCTATCTCAATGTCGCATGAGGCTAAGACCTGCCTCTCTATCTGCATAAGGCTAAGCATTGCCTTTTATTTGCATGAGACTAAGCTCTATCTCAATGTCGCATGAGGCTAAGACCTGCCTCTCTATCTGCATAAGGCTAAGCTCTGGCTTCAACTTGCATGGGACTAAGCCCTGTCCCAAATTTTTTGCATGAGACTAAGCCTTGTCTCAATCTTTGTATGGGACTAAGCCCTGTCCCGAATATTGCATGAGGCTAATCCCTACCTCCGTATCTGCACAAAGCTAAGCATTGCCTTTTATTTTAATGAGATTAAGCTCTGTATCAATCTCGCATGAAGCTAAGCCCCGCCTCTCTATCTACACAAGGCTAAGCATAACCTTTTATTTGCATGAGACTAAGCTCTGTCTCAATCTCGTATGAGGAAAAGCCCTTCCTCTCTATCTGCATAAGGCTAAACTCTCCCTTCAACTTGCATGGGACTAAGCCCTGTCCTAACTTTTTGCATGAGACTAAGCCCTGTCTCAATCTTTGCATGGGACTAAGCCCCGTCCCGAATCTTGCATGAGGCTAATCCCTGCCTCCGTATCCGCACAAGGCTAAGCATTTCCTTTTATTTGCATGAGACTAAGCGCTATCTCAATCTTGCATGAGGCTAAGCCTTGCCTCTCTATCTGCATAAGGCTAAGCTCTGCCTTGAAATTTCATGGGACTAAGCATTGTCTCGAATCTGGCACGAGACTAAGCAGTGTCTCTCTTGCGTTATCTATTCTCTTCTTTCGGGCTAAGCTATGCCCTCAACTTCACAAGACTAAGACTTGTCTTGTTGCTCCTAGCATCATATTTTTGCACCTCATGGGCTAAAATATTGCCAACTTGTCCGAAGGCGCCATAGTCTGAAGGCATCATCCTCATAGCCGGAAGACACCATGCCATGGCCCGAGGATCTCTCAAACTTGCATATCATTATTCAAAGGCGTAATGGTTTGGAGGCACCATTTCCATGGCCCGAGAACATCATTTCATGGCCTGCAAATCCCTCACTGAACAATGCATGGCCCAGGACATCATGGTCTAAGGACGTCATCCTCAACCGTCCGAAGACAATTCTCATGGTCTGAAGGGAATTTGCATCATGTTTAAGTTTATAAACAGATATATGCTTGTAGTACATATTTTATTTGCAGATAACCCGACGAGCAACCATTACCCCAACTATAGTAATCCTTCTCCAGTTCCTTCAAATTATTTCAAATCTGACCGCTCACCGCAACCATTTCACCTATTCCAAAACCTTGTGTCCGTTCTTGTGACAACTTCATCGGTATATTCCGCCAATGAATCCAGAACTACACACATCCTGATTCCTGTAAAACCAGGGATATGTAGGCAGCTCAGAAACTAGAGTGCGCCCTGTGCCTCTCAAATTATCCTACTCGGTCAAAATTGGCCATCATGTCTTTACCCGACAACTCTTTCATCCTTCCCGGGTAAAGGCAGATGTTGATACCTAATTTTCCCTATATTATTTTCAAAATGCATATCTATCTTCAAAATAGTACATGATCATCAACTAATATTTTTCCATAATTTACGTATTTTTCTAAGAATTTTTATTAATTTATCCAAGTATCTTTGTTATAAATACTTACTAATTGCATCACAAATGACTTTATAACAATTTTTATGGCTTAATTTTACTATTTATTTATACTAAACTTTAATTATTTCATAAATAGCCACTTTTACGTTTTGGTTATAATTGCAATAACTTTGCAATAATATCCTACATATGCATTATTACAATATATCACAAGAAAATAGCTTTTTATATTTTTTAAATATTGAGTAATTGCTTAAAAATGTTTTTATGCATGAAAATTATTTTTTATAATCTAGTAATTATTTTTACAAATTATTTTACTAATTAATTGGGTATTAAACAAGTAGCCCTTTTTAATTTCGTTTTAACCCAATTATACCAGCCCAAATATCCTAAAACTTAGCCCAATCCGCCCCAGGCCCAATTTTGTGCCTACCCGACCCAAACCTTTCTCCAATCGTGGCCGTTGATCTTTGAGATCAACTGTCCACATTAATCCCTTTCTTTTTTAACCTAAAGCCTAACCCTAATCCCCTCATTCACCCTTTTCCCACCGTCTTCGTTTCCCGAACCCCTACGCTTCTCTCTCAATCACCCCCTAAAACCTAGCCGCCGTCACTGTAACGACTCGACCGGTCGTTTTGAGCTCTAGTACGTCGTTCAGTGGTTTGAGACCATGGGTAGCTTCACTTCAGGTATCATGACTTGCACACGTGGTTGGAATTTTATTTCTGGAAGTTTAGAATCGATTCGGAAAGAGAATTCTCATTTCGGAAGCTTTAAGTTTGATGAATTGGTTAGGTGGTGATTATTGAGTAAACGACCTCGGAATCAGGATTTGAAGGTTCCAATAGGTTCGTATGATAATTTCGGACTTGGACGTATGTCCGGATTGGGTTTTGGATGACCCGAGAGCGTTTCAGCGTCTATTCTAGAAGTTGGCATTTTGGGGGAAGTTCATAAATTTGGGTTGAAGTGTGTTTCAATGTTATCGATGACTGTTTGGGATTTCGAGTCTCAGAATAGCTTCGTATTGTGATTCTGGTATTGGGAGCGCGCCCGGAAGTGGATTCAGAGGCCCGTAGGTCATTTTGGAGTCATTTGGCTAAAGTTAGAAATTTGAAGGTTTTTGAGAAGTTTGGTCGGAAGTGGACTTTTAGATATCGGGGTCGGATTCTGATTTCGGAGGTTGGAGTAGGTTTGCAATGTTGAATATGACTTGTGTGAAAAATTCGAGGTCAATCGGACATGATTTGATATGTTTCGGCATCAAATGTAGAAGTTGGAAATTTTAAAGTTGACTAAGCTTGAAATAGAGTGAGATTCATGGTTTCGGCATTGTTTGATGTGATTTAAGGCCTCGAGCAGGTCCGTGGGATGTTATGGGACTGGGTTGTGTGATTGGACGGGATCCCAGGGGCCTCAGGTGTGTTTCGGATCATTTCGTGCTGTTTTGCAATGACTGATACTGGTGTCTGGTGTTGTTCTTCGCGTTCGCGAGGATCCTCTCGCGTTCGGGAAGAAGGATTTGGCTTCAGGGACTTTGTTCTTCGCGTTCTCGAAGAAGAAAAATCTCTATTGCGCAGGTCTGACTTTGTGTCTAGTTTCTAGAAAGGTAAACCATTTATCATTTGGATTTATGTACAAAGAGTTATGGCTGGTACACTACAGGGTGTCCGGGAAGATGAAGAAGAAATTTTTGTTGCACAGGGTTGACTTTGGAAGCTTATATCTCGAAATCTATAAGGAATTGGGAGATGACCAAAACATGAAAGTTGTAGATCTTGGAGTCTAGCAAAAATTTATGACCATAATACTAGAGGCTGTCTGAAAAGAGTTTGGAATGGCTTTTAGAGAATTTTTGTTCTTCGCGAACGCGAGGAGAGGCCCGCGAACGCGAATAAGAGTTTCCTGGCAGTGTATAAGTTTGAAAAAATGGGTTTGGCTCATTTCATCTCATTTTCTCCATGGGAGACGACCTAGGGGTGATTTCGGAGCTCCATCTTCATCATCTATGTCAAGGTAAGTGATTCCCAACTATTTCAAGTTAAATACTTGGATTATATATATATATTTTAACATGGAAGTTCATGGAAAATTAGTTAAAACTTGGGATTTTGGTAGAAAACCAAGAATTTGGTATTTTTGAATTTTGACCAAGAATTTGGGCATGAACTTGAGAGTAAATTATATATTTGAGTTAGTGAGGCTATGGGTAAAGTTTATCTTCGAAAAAGTTCAGAATTCGGGCACGTGGGCCCGAGGGTGATTTTAATCGACTTTTCGATCGGGGTTAGAAATTGTTATAAATTGGATTATAATGAATATTTGAATATATATTTATAGGTTTTCACGATTATTGGCTAGTTTTGGGGCGTTGTGCATCAATTTGAGTCATCAGAAGGGCTTGGAAGCCGGTTATGGAACTTCAGAGCGAGGTAAGTCTCCTTTCTAACCTTGTAAGAGGGAATTGTCCCCATAGGTAAAATAATTAATTATGTGCTACTATTTGTTGAGGGCAACGTACGCACGAGGTGACGAGAGTCCGCACATAGCTACTAGTTATGCCTATATCCGGGTAGTTTTAGGCTTACATCATGCTTTGTTGTTATCATATTTGGTATGCTTTTTTGGATTGAGCATACTTATTAAATATTTTTTAAGGGAATTGAAAACTGTTATAAAAATGGGAATCTTGAAAGTTCATGTTTTGAAAAGAAATGGAAGAATACTTTAATAACTCGAGAAATCTATGTGTAACCGCGTCGCATGTATGATTCGCGAGTGGGGGTCATTCCTCCTACCACACTCTTATGGGANGTACCGTGTAATTTATACTTGTTTGTTTTATATATTTACCCCGTTTCATATTTATTCATTTCGTTATTGTACCTGATAATATTGGACCGCTAGTAAGTTTCGTAGTCGACCTCTGATCACTACTTCTTCGAGGTTAGGCGGGATATTTACTGGGTACGCGTTGTTTTTGTACTCATACTACACTTGCTGTCATTTTGATGTATAAGTACAGGTATGGACTGTGGCCTTGTGGGTATAGCGGTGTTGTTGATTAGGAGACTTAGGTGAGCTGCATCCCTCGAGACGACCTGTAGCCAGTAGAGTCTCCTTCAGAGTATTCTATTTTCTTCTCTGTCCAATTTTGTATTCCGGACAGTTATTGTATTACATTTATTTCCTAGAAATTGCTCATGCACTTGTGACACCGGGTTCTGGAATGACTTCGCGATTTATTTGTTAAGACATCTTTATTTACTTAGTAAAGTTTATTGATTATTATATAATGTAATAAAAAGTAATGATTTCAAAATACTAAAATAGAAATTTAATTAACTTTTAGTGTTGGCTTGCCTGACAGAGGTGTTCGACGCCATCACAAACTTTCATAAGATTTTGGGTCGTGACAACATGGTATCAGAGCACTAGGTTCCCTTAGGTCTCACGAGTCATGGGCAAGTCTAGTAGAGTCTTGCGGATCGGTACGGAGACGTCTGTACTTATCTTCGAGAGGCTACATGGCTGTTAGGAACACTTCCCTTCTTGATTCCTCATCGTGTAGTTTTATTCCTTTGAGGCTTATGCCTTCATTTCCTTTACATTCAATCTTATGCGACGCGAAACGCTTGTTATAAATCGAGAATTGAGGAATTATAATGGTGCTACAGATGTGGTGCATGGTGTTTCTCTCTGTGTATATGATTGGGCTATTGTCGTTGCCATGCGTAAGGCCGTTCTATCATTTTAGTTCAGTATCAGTGTTACTTAAAGTTCTGAGATTTGGCATTGATCGTTATGTCGATCGTGCATTGTTATCGCTAGTGTGGTGTAATGGTAGGATGCTTATCTATGCGTCAGAGCAGTGAATGACTTGGAAGGATGTTTACTCAGTGCAAGATTCATAGATTCAATATTTTATTTCCAGCGGAGGAATGGAAACTGGACTAGGAGTGTTCAGGTTGGGTTGGTGGAGTGTCCTATAAAGATGGATTTTGAATTAAGGCAACAATTGGGCAGCGAAGGATGAGGATGGACATGTGGGAGGTTTCTTGCGGTGGTTAAATTTCTAGAAGGTCATGTGTAAGAAGTAGAAGTCAAGTAGTTGCTTAAAGGAGAGGGCTTGACCAAAGTGGGAGAGTGTTAGAGTAGCATATGGGTTCTGTGATAGGACAGTTGCACACTTTGAGGAATAGTTTAGAGTGATTTGGGAATTTAGTGGACGGTGATTGGGTCCATGGGCTTAATTTGAAATATTTGCTATTATACAATGGGAGATTAGATGCAACTGAAAGGAGTAGCTTGATATGAAGAAAGATGCAATATAACTTTGAATTGGAAGGTATTGTCGCACATTTAGTTGATGTCCATAAAGAGTGAACAGACTGGTACAGTTGGTGAATGAGAACGGGCTCAGGATGGGTTACTGATGTCATAGTGATTGTACCCCGTGCATCGACGTTGGAAGATGTCGGCATGTAATTTCCACATGTGGGTTATCTCTTGTGAGCAGGTCAGCGATCGCGTGGTTGGCGAAGCTTCTGCGAAGAATTTTACTGGCTATCCAGGAAGAGGTCGAATATGTGAATGTTGCTAGAGATTCAGAGTGTCCATGAAATGCTAACAGAAGAATTTCAAGGAATTGGGCGAGTTGGTTGTGCAAGATCATGTCGACAATGAAGAAAGAATCTTGGTGGGTTCCAGAGTTGTGTAATAGTATCTTCAAGCTAAGTGGGAGAGTCCCACCGCCTACGATTGGGTTGCATGATTATCTACTTGTGAGGTTTCTGGTCATTCGTGTATTGGTGGGTTATTACGACTAAGAGAAAGGAAACATCGGTGGTGATTTGAGCAAAGGATTGGGGAATGTGTGCCATATTAAGCCTTATCGATTCATGTGCTAGCATAGCCTTGAAGTTGATTATATTCGGGACCAAGTCAAAGTGGGTGACTCTCAGCAATAGTCCCAGGGAATTCAAAAGTTAAATTGTGGTGCCTAAGGATTTGAAGCCCACAGTATGGTTAAGAATCGAACTTTTGCAGCGGATTATGAAAAAGGGGCTTGGAGTGTTCTATGTTATCTTCGGCTTGCAATGTAGTATTTAGAGGAATGAGGGAAAATGAATTCGGATTCGTAGAGGAATTTTTGGAATGGGTGTATCAGTTGAGGATGTGAGCATGCGCACAAGGAGAGTATGAGATGGTTTGTGGGATTTGAGGCAGCATGGTCTCGTGATACAAGGCCACTCGGGAGGAGTGCAGATTGAGTCGTTATGTGTTGAGTGGAGTTATTATTATTTCTAAGACAAGTTAATGATAAGTTAGAATAAGTCAGGTCTGTCAGCCATGGTTGAATTGGCATGATGGTGGCAGTGATTAGTACCTCTAGCGTGATTAGATTATGCATGTGATTTGTGGAGGTACGTGCGAGGCTTGTTAGCCGCCGTAATTGGTTTTATTTGGGGGTAATTAAGTATTATGGCCTGTGATGTGTACGTGGATCCTGGAAGGGCAGTGTACTTAAGGATTTGCATGTTCTACAGTTATGAGAATTCACTCGCGTATTGTTATGGTTCTCTTGGAATGAGTTAGGTAAAAAGTTTCTATATGATCAAGTGTTCACCCTAATAGTGGTTCAGGGGTTATGATGAAATTCTTGTTCTATCACATATTGGCATGTCAGGCGCAGTAAGCGGTATGGAATCTGAAAGTTGAGGATCGAGGTTGTAGTTTGGTGTTGACAAGAATGTCACGAGCTCGTATGGGTAGGAAAGGATTTAGATGTTTAGAGTAAGCTAGTATTGTCTTTAGCGTCACCTGAGACCAGTGGTTTGTGAAAGAGGCTTTGCATCCTGGTTACGGATTCTTGATTTGCTTTACAACGTTAATGTGGCCGGTGGTATGGATGTGCAGACTTGTTACCTTGTGTGAAAGGCCGTGGGAGCGTGACTGCGGGAAGATTGTACAAGTGTGACATTGTAGTCACTTGATTGATTGAAGATTTAAACCAAGTATGAAGAATGTGGTAATATCACTTATTTGAGAATTTATGCTTGGAGGGCGCTCGGTTCATTTGGTTGCGGACTGTGGAAGTTTGCTCCGATTATGATGGTTGTTCTTGTGTGTTGTCGCGCCCCCCTTTTTCCTCGCACGGGTTAGGTACGCGGAGATCGGGTTTCATGACATTCTGGGCAACTCCTTAAAAGAAAAGGTTTAAGGAAGAGTCGCCACCTAACGATTTTATGGTGCGTTAGGGCACCTAGAATAATTAACTCATAAACTAGTTTGCATTACCAGAGATTGGGTAAAAGCTTGAAGTTATCCCAAGGGGAAGGTGTTAGGCACCCCTCAAAATCCACAACTGTGGGTCCCAACCAAGTAGTTTTGTGAATTTGGACAGTAAACAAATGACAAGCAAGGCTCACGTAAGAGGGGATTTCAAGTAATTACTAAAATTATTAAAAGAAATTTAAAGAATAACAAAGTAAAATCATTTGAATGAAAATGTCCTAGGTTTAAAGCAATATGGATCACATCAATGCAACCCGGTATGTCACGCCTCGAAGAGAGGCTACACGTGGTATTAGCGCACCGGTCATCATATCCATATTCTACCCTTCCCCACCCCGCTAAGGTATTTAAACGCGTGTGTTGGTCACGAAGCTTATTGCATGCTATTACCCATCCCATTCTATAAGTCCCGAAGGGTGTTTAGGACTACTAATCCTATAAGGGGAGTACTAGGCTGAACCCCTAAGTTTAAAGGATAAACTCTAAGCGACATACAAAAATATTTAGGACTGTAGCTATAGGGAAGCACACAAAGGCAGATAAGAGGCTCACAGATCCCTCCACAAGTAAACACATAAATAGCACGTCTCGAACACAACAAAGGTCTCAAAATAAGAACTTAAAAAAGGAGATTTGAGTGAAAACAGTAAGTTTCAGCAGTTTTGGCGGAGGACTGATTCTTTGAAAAATCAGTAATTAAGGCAGGGAATTCAATTAAAACAGAGTAGTCTTAAGAAGAGAATGATTGATTTTAAAATTCCAGTAATTTAAAGACAGGAGCAGGATTTGAAAAGTGCACAACAGTTTAATGAAGTTCCTAGTAAAAGTAAATGGGAAGTTTTAGAAAAAACCAGTAAAGTATGATTTTAAAATAACAGAGTGATCCAAAAAGGGAAGTGACTTTAAAAGATTTAGCAGTTCAAAGCAGAGTAGAAGTCAATAGTTTAATAAAACTTTAATAAAAGGAGAATGAGTAAACTATTTCAAAAACCAGTAAATTTAAAATAGAGCAAGGATTCAAACAAAATGATTTTGTAGAAGGGATAATTGTTTGGAAAATCCATCGGTTTTTAGGCAAAGCAGGAGTGAAAACAATGATAAACAATGAAGTTCTAAGGATTTCAAAAGAGTCTGATTAGTTCTACAGATCGCTTTTAATACAAACAAAACATAAAACGATTGATTTTCATGTCATTGGGCCTAAGGTTTGCCTAGGCGTTCGTGATACTGATTATTTGTCTTATGAGAGTCAAAACTAGTGAAATGCAAGTCCTTGGCCCTGATTGTAAAGACATGGAATACATTGAAGACAATGTCGAATTTGCAGAAACGTTATTTTTAGCCATTTTTGCACAGTTTTAACGAGGTTACCAGATCTGATACATACTAACTAGGTGTTCACATAATAACAAACATGCTGAAGGCAAAATCCTATAGAACATGGTATCTAATGCACTCATGAATACCTAAAATATGATTTCTAAATCTGGTACTTATGAAAATGCAGTAGTAGTAATGTCATAGCAGTTTATTACTTTGTTATAGTTGTTAACTGTGAACGGGGCTTATAAAATGACATGAATATAATAAATATACTGAAATAAAGAACCTAAACATGATATGCATGGTATGCATGTCCTAAGCATGATATCTATTGCGCACATAGGTAAGTAAAATCCAATAGTCATGGTCTCTACCCACACTATACTAAACATGCATAGTCCCCTCCCACATTTACTATCCAGCCCCAATTATTTGTTTACAAATTATTACAAGCCAGAAATAATGAGTTACATCACTAAAAGAAAATAAGAAGCTACTTCTATAGGGAGCCTTCAATCAGGCCCATATCTTCCAACCTCGATCCTTTCGAGTCTCACAGCCTTTCATGGTCCGGGTGGGGCAAATCTCTCTAAGGCCCTCGTGGGTCCCTGGCCAATACCAGCACCCAGACATAATTGCCAATATTAAGCATGTGCAGTGTGGAATTACCAGCCTCAGTGTGTTAAAGTTCAGAGGTAACTCGAGGGTTCCCTAAGCAATGCTCACACTGAGGGGATAGAACCTAAGTTTTCCTTCCAGGAATAGTGTGAAGTGCTTGTAGTTTGAAAGAGTTGAGTTTGAAAGTAGTTTGAAGTATAACTTCAGAGGACAATGTAAGAGTTTATGAAAACTAGTTTACAAAAGGAAAGAGGTAGTGCAACCACAATTCAGCATATAGAGAGTTCAAGAAGACAAACACAAACAAGGATAGGGAGTTGGGGACAATTAATTCACATGCTAGCAGTAGAATAGAGTTACAAGTTCTCAAATAATTATCACATAGTTGTCATAAAGCATCGCAGAGTCACATATTAGGTATAGAGTCAGAATCATATAGTCTTTAGGTGTCATGGGGAGGGAACACAGGTCTGTAGCATGATAAGCTAAGTAGAGGATAAGAACAGACAAGAAACAACAGTCATGTTGAGACACGAAAAGGATGATCACATAGACAAACATGCATGCTAACTCCATAAGGGTCAAACAGGGTTATAACAGATCATACAAGGTAAAGCAGGAGACATCTTATACTAAAAGAGAAGGGGAAATCATAGAAGCATGCTAGTTACATGGTAGGCAGTAGAACCATAAGATAAATCACAAAAGGAACAACAAGTAGATTAACATGAACTGAAACATAATGTGTGGAGACATTGTAAACTTAAATTAGGAACATACCAGTCAAGGGTATAGAGCAGCAAAGTGCAACAAGTATGCAGAGCAAAGGAGAGCAACAGAATAGTAGTATGCAGATGCAAGAGAGCAACAGAACAACAGTATGCAGATGCAAGAGAGAAACATAATAGTAGTATGCAGATGCAAGAGAGCAATAGTGATTACTCAGTCTTGGCTTTCAGCCGCCTGAGTAGTCAATAACTAGTGTGAAGAGCAAGAAAGGAGGGGTATGAAATCAAAGAGAACTCAGAACAATGTCAGTGCTTTGAGTTTTGAGTATGCCTTAGTGATATGTAGTGTATCAATGTATTCGTATATGTTATGCAAAAGGGAACAGAGTATTTATAATTCTGAAAACGAGTAAGCAAATATGGTAAGAATCACAATGGCATGGTAATCAAAGAATTCAGAATCCATTAGAGCAAAATCGGGACAAGTACTCCCTTAAGTTAAGGGGGATTAATTCAAACGGTAAGGACCAGTAACAGATATGGAAAGAAATCAATATATGACTGACAAAGAAAGATTGAAATTCAACAAGTATAGGGTAAACAATTAGGGCTAAGTTCAAAACATTTTAATTAAGGAAATAACCAGTAAGAAGTACCACATCAGACAAGTTAAGTTAATCAATTAATTTGAATAAGAGAGGTAGAAATTGAGGTTTTAAAGGAAGGTTTATCAATCAAACCCCAAAATTATGGAATCCAGAATCAATCCAAGAAGGAGTCACAATTCTGTATTCATCATATAAATAGACAAGAATAACTAGACATAGCAAACGTGCAGGTTAAACAAGTATTGATAGAAAGATGCAAGTCTGAACAGACTTAAAAGCAATACTTAGTTCAAAACTAAGTATGTTCAAAACAAGCATAAAAAGTTCTTAAAAGCAAAGAACAGACTTAAAAGCAAGAAGAAACTTAGTTCAAAACAAGCATAAAAAAGTTCTGAGAAACCCTAGTTTTAAAAGGAAGTGAAACCGTTTTAAAACTGATGATTTTTAAAGTTCGAGTAAAGAACAATGTAAAACATAAAGAGACATGCTTGAATCGCTAAAAACACCATAGATCTGAGAGGTTTAGGCATAAATTAGGGTTTCACAAGAGAATCGAATAGAACCGGAAAACCTGCTGCAAAAACTCAAGAAGCGTAACGGGTATGGTGTGGCTATGCCCAAACCCCACCGGAGAGGCCAAGAACAACCAAAGCAGGAGCCCCAGGTGCAAGTCAGCATGGCCCAGGACCTCGAGGGCTTCAGAGAGAAGATGAGCTAGATGAAGGAGACTCATGGAGGCTCGTAGTCGAAAGGATGGTGGCCGGAGATGGCCAGAGGAAGGCGGTGGAGTTCCATCGGAGATGAAGAGACATGAACGGTCTCGAAAGAATGAGACGGAAGGGGGGGGGGTTGGTTAGAATTATTTTAGGAAAATTGTTTCTGGGCCGTTGATCTATCTTGATCAACGGCTCAAATAAATTGAGGGGTTGGGCCGGGTTATTATTGGTTTGGGTTGTGTATTCAATTGGGTTGGGGTTGTGTATTCAATTGGGTTTGGGTGGGTTATTTGATCTGATGGGTTGGGGTTAAAATTGGCTAGGTTTTAAAATAGCAGTGGCTAGATATTAAATACCCATAAAAATAGATAAATAATTACTAAAATAGCTAATAATTATACAAAAAGTGAAATTAAGTTCAAATAAGTGAAATTACATTAATTCGATAATATTAACTGTAAAAAATGCATAAGTTTTGAATTAAACAACACAAAAGTATTCAATTGGACTATATTTGTAAAATTACTGTAATTAGAATTAAATGAGACCCAATTGGTTAATTTGTGAAATGATTGAGTCCTAATGGACAAGCAAAATGATTAAAAGTAGCATACCGAGCTGGGAACATTTTGAAATTATTTATAACGTAATTTGTGAATAATTATTAAGATATGAAATATTAAATAAACATGAAAATAACTTAATAAAATATGAAAAAAATAGGGAAAACTCATTATTACAAAGAGTGATTTTGAAAGCTTACATGCAAGTTTGAAAATAATTTGAGGAAATATTGGGTATCAACATGCGTTATGGGAAAAGAAGGGATTATTAGAGACCCGTGAAAGGTTATTAGCCTAGTACGGTGTGATTAGAATCGGCTTGAGGTCTGTGGATGGATTTAAATATGAATACGGGCTCTATATCAGGCCAGAGGTGTTCATTTCAGTATAGCACTCCTCGTGGAGGAGTATTAAAACGTTGGGTGTTATTTCGGCGTCTGCTATTTCATATGATACTATATTGTGCCGTGTGAGTTGTGCAATGGCTTGATAATTTTCTTATGTGTTGAGATTCCGTGTAGCGATAGTATTATATGAGAAGGATGTCTCGTGAGATTCAGATTAATATCGCACCTCAGTTGTGATTGCGTTTTCTAGCTTCTGGCGCTATATGTCTCCCCGGGGATGGTATTGTGCACTTAGCATTGCTTGTGACCGATATTCAATATTTTATACTAACAAGCAATTTAGCTCGGTGTGTATCTCATTATGTGAATTTTATGTGTGGATCAGGTGGCACGCCGCCACGGGTATGTTATTTGGATCGGGTTGCACGCCGCAACAATGTGATGTTGAGTACGGTTTTCTATATTATATTTTTGTGTGTTTTGTTTACCATTTTCTGAGGAATGTTCATATTAGTGCGTGAGTTGAGTAGTTCCTCCCAGAGTTCGTTTTCCTTATGTATCACATTCGAGGTTGTAGTTTATTGGTACGTTATGGCATCATATGAGACTTTTGGTCATGCCTGGGGTGGCTTGTTGCCCGAGCAGT
Organism: Nicotiana undulata; assembly: GCA_005239495.1. NCBI lineage: Eukaryota > Viridiplantae > Streptophyta > Magnoliopsida > Solanales > Solanaceae > Nicotiana > Nicotiana undulata. The sequence goes on from ML284326.1 coordinate 40,486, forward strand.
TCGTACTGGGTGAGAAGAGATTAATGGATCTAGGATCAGTGCAATTAGATCATGTGAAGGATGTTAAAGAACAAATACCATTATTTGGTTTAGAATAAGTTAATGATTTTTGTCAAGAGTATGGACTCAATGATTTGTTGACTCAGCAGTTGGTTATGAATTTTTACACATCTCGTCCGTCGTGGCAGTATTGCAAGAGTTGGAATAGGACTTATATGAGTCATGAGGTATGTGGGAGCATCAGATTCATGGAATTTCGGCTATTGTGATCAGAGAATGTTATTATGGTAAGGTGAATTATGCGGTGCATGGTGTTAATCAAGCAAAGGCATGCAATCATGTTTTGGTACATCGTGTGGTGATTGATACGGTGTTTGTATGTTGAAAGCAAGCCCGGTGGAGAGTTTCGGACGTAGGAAATTTGGCTCTAAGGTTTGTTGGACTAAATGAACGGGAGAATCTTCAGACTGTCTCGAGCTAATGTGCTCAACTGGGTTGTGGTAGCACGAGCAAGTGAATGAGGTTTTAAGCAGTGATTTTGGACAACTCCGGAGCAGTTCTTGGCACGTTCGAGGATGAACGTATGTTTAAGTGGGAGAGAATGTAACGACCCGACCGGTTGTTTTCAGCTCTAGCGAGTCATTTAGTGGTTTGAGGCCATGAGTAGCTTCACTTCAGGTATCATGACTTGCACGCGTGGTTGGAATTTCAATTCAGGAAGTTCAGAGTCGATTCGGAAAGAGAATTCTCATTTCGGAAGCTTTAAGTTGGAAGAATTGGTTAGGTGGTGATTTTTGAGTAAACAACCTCGGAATCAGGATTTGAAGTTTCCAACAAGTTCGTATGATGATTTCAGACTTGGGCGTTTGTCCGGATTAGGTTTTGAATGACCTGGGAGCATTTTAGCGTCTATTATAGAAGTTGGCATTTTGGGGGAAGTTCATAAATTTGGGTTGAAGTGTGTTTCAATGTTATCGATGTCTGTTTGGTATTCCCAGTCTCGGAATAGCTTCGTATGGTGATTCTGGTATTGGGAGCACGTCCGAAAATGGATTCGGAGGTTTGTAGGTCATTTTGGAGTCATTTGGCTAAAGTTAGAAATTTGAAGGTTTTTGAGAAGTTTGGTCGGAAGTGGACTTTTTGATATCGGGGTCGGATTTCGTTTTCGGAGGTTGGAGTAGGTCCGTAATGTCAAATTTGACTTGTGTGCAAAATTTGAGGTCAATAGAACGTGATTTGATAGGTTTCGGCATCAAATAGAGAAGTTGGAAATTTTAAAGTTCACTAAGCTTGAATTGGAGTGAGATCCATGGTTTCGGCGTTGTTTGATGTGATTTGTGGCCTCGAGCAGGTCTATGGGATGTTATGGGGGCCTCGGGTGTGTTTCGGGGTGGTTTCGGATCATTTCGGCTGTTTTGCAATGGCTGATGCTGGTGTCTGGTGTTGTTCTTCGCGTTCGCGAGGATCCTCTCGCGTTCGCGAAGAAGGATTTGGCTTCAGGGACTTTGTTCTTCGCGTTCGCGAAGAAGAAAAATCTCTGTTGCGCAGGTCTGACTTCGGAGGCTCATATCTCACAATCTATAAGGAATTTTGAGATGATATAAAAATGAATTTGTATCCCTTTGTGTTTAGTTTCTAGAAAGGTAAGCTATTCATCATTTGGATTTGTGTACAAAAGAGTTATGGCCTTTACACTACAGGGTGTCCGTGAAGATGAAGAAGAAATTTGTGTTGCACAGGGCTGACTTTGGAAGTTTATATCTCGAAATCTATAAGGAATTGAGAAATGACCAAAACATGAAAGTTGTAGATCTTGGATAAACACTTTTCATAACATTAAACTATTTATCATTTGGATTTTGTTGCAAAAGGTTATGACCATAATAATAGAGGCTATCTGAGAAGAGTTTGGAATGGCATTTCGAGAATTTTTGTTCTTTGCGAACGCGAAGAAGAGTTTCTTGGCAGTGTATAAGTTTGTAAAAAATGGGTTTGGATCATTTCATCTCATTTCCTCCATGACGACCAAGGGGCGATTTTGGAGCTCCATTTTCATCATCTATGTTAAGGTAAGTGATTCCCACCTATTTCAAGTTAAATACTTGGATTATATATATATCTTAACATGGAAATTCATGGAAAATTAGTTAAAACTTGGGGTTTTGGTAGAAAACCTAGAAATTGATATTTTTGAATTTTGACCACGAATTTGGGCATGAACTTGAGAGTAAATTATATATTTGAGTTAGTGAGGTAATGGGTAAAGTTTATCTTCAAAATATTTCGGAATCCGGGCAGGTGGGCCCGAGGGTGATTTTAATCGACTTTTCGATCGGGGTTAGAAATTGTTATAAATTGGATTATAATGAGTATTTGAGTATATATTTATGGGTTTGCACGATTATTGGCTAGTTTTGGGGCGTTGTGCATCAATTTGAGTCATCAGAAGGACTTGGAAGCCATTTATGGAACTTCGGAGCGAGGTAACTCTCCTTTCTAACCTTGTAAGAGGGAATTGTCCCCATGAGTGAAATGATTAATTATGTGCTACTATTTGTGGGGGGATACGTACGCACGAGGTGACGAGAGTCCTTACATAGCTACTAGTTATGCCTATGTCCGGGTAGGTTTAGGCTTACATCATGCTTGGTTGTTATTATATTTGGTTTGTGTTTATTGTTCGATTTGAGAAGAAGTTGGATTGAGCATACTTATTAATTATTTTTGAAAGGGAACGAAAATTGTTATAAAAATGGGAATCTTGAAAGTTCATGTTTTGAAAAGAAATGGAAGAATACTTTAATAACTCGAGAAATCTATGTGTAAGCGTGTCGCATATATGATTCGCGAGTGGGGTAAGTCCTCCTACCACAATCTTATGGGATCGGGCCATTCGCCTCAGCAAGATTTATGTACACACTCTCATGGAAGCGGGCCGTTCGCCTCGGCAGGTTAATAGATGCATCTATGGTTCGCGCCGTTCGACACTTCGGCAGTGCACAATTTACTTTTATGTTGGATCGGGCCGTACGCCTCGACATTTCCTATATATATATATATATATATATATATATATATATATTATCCTCATTGAATCGTGCGTAATATTTGGCTAGAAGCCAGTGTATCTAAGTGTTCTACCCTTAATTGAAGTATAACAACTTCTTTGATGAAACCTCCTATATCTATGTATATGTTTTTGTTACGGAAGGAATTTGCTAATTGAGAGCTGAGTGAATTGTAAGGAGGGAATCGTACTGTGTAATTTATACTTGTTTGTTTTATATATTTACTCTGTTTCATATTTATTCATTTCGTTACTGTACCTGATATTATTGGACCGCTAGTAAGTGTCGTAGTCGACCTCTCGTCACTACTTCTTCGAGGTTAGGCGGGATACTTACTGGGTATGCGTTGCTTTCGTACTCATACTATACTTGGTGTACATTTTGATGTACAGGCACATGTATGGGCTATGGACTTGTGGGTATAGCGGTGTGGTTGATTCGGAGACATAGGTGAGCTGCATCCCTCGAGACGACACGTAGTCAGTAGAGTCTCCTTCAGAGTATTCTATTTTCTTCTCTGTCCAATTTGTATTCCGGACAGTTATTATATTATGTTTGATTCTTAGAAATTGCTCATGCACTTGTGACATCGGGTTCTGGGATGTCTTTGGGATTTATTTGTTAATTGAATTTGTTAAGACATGTTTATTTACTCAGTAAAGTTTATTGATTATTATATAATGTAATAAAAAGTAATGATTTCAAGATACTAAAATAGAAATTTAATTAACTTTTACTGTTGGCTTGCCTGACAAAGGTGTCCGGCGCCATCACGACCTTTCATAGGATTTTAGGTCATGACAGTCACCTGCAAAACACCCCGTCTATGGGGTTTCTATGTATTTTCCGGCCCTTGCCGGCATTCTACATCTTCTGGATGTCGGATGCAACGTAATTAAACAATTTAGGAAGGATTGTAGACAAGAATAGGGTAGGACTACCTAAGCAAGGCTCAAGTAATAGCAAATAAGTGGAAAAATCAGGTAAGGCAAGTAGACATGTTTGAATCCTAAGGTAACTACTCAGTTTAAATAGTAAACAGTAATATAGGAATGAAAATGAGATATGCCATGGAAAGAACAATGGGATTCTTTTAAGAATGACCCGTGCACGCACTCGTCACCTCACGTACATGGGATAATCATAGTGAAAATCCGTTAAAAATGCCTAAGGGAAAGTCCCCAACACAGAGTTAGGCAAGCCACTTACCTCGACAACACAAATCAACTCCGTACCACGCTCTTGCCACGAGTATCCGACTCCGGGTGGCCCAAATCTAATAAATTCGATTTATTAATGTAAATAACACTTTAAGGGAACAAATTAGCTAATTAATCCGAAGCTAATACGCGAAATTAGGAAATTCGCCCAAAAAGTCCCCCGGGCCCACGTCTTGGAATCGAGTAAAAATTATATTTTCCGAACCCTCATTCACTCACGAGTCTAACCATATAAGAATATCTCAAATCGGAGGTCAAACACCCAATCAAAACCCAATAATTTGGCCTATGAAGTTTCTTCCTATTTTCCCATTTTCCACACAAGATTTTCGAAATTATAGGTCGAATTGAAGATACGAATCATGGAAGTTGACCTATAATGGTTAGAAATCACTTACCCAAATCACCCAGGTGCAAAAGCCTCCAAAGAGCGCCTCTCCCGAGCTCTCAAAATCCAAAAATGGTGAAAATAACATAAACCCTCGGTTTTGGGTTTTTAAACACTGCACAAGCATTTCTTCTATGCGACCGCGAAAAACGAGTCGCGATCGCGGAGAGTAACTTCACACGCCCAAGACTTCCTTCAGTGCGATCGCGATACAAGGTCTGCTATCGCAAACCTCCTGCTCCCAAAGCACTGCGATCGCGATGGAGTCCACGCGATCGCGTAGAACAATACTGACCCTGCTCCTCCGGCCTAAGATCCACTATACGATCGCGTCCTAAGGCATGCGATCGCGGATGCAAATTTCCCAAGGCACTGCGATCGCGGTCAACGTTATGCGATCGCGAAGAACAAATCACAGGCCTCCCCAAAATGCCTTATGCGATCGCAGAGTGAGACCTGCGATCGCGGAGAGAAAACCACTGCTGGTGAAAAACCAGCAAAACCAGCTAAGGCCTTTTGACCAAAAGTGTCCGTTTGAACACCCGAAACACACCCTAGGCCCCCGGGACCTCAACCAAACTCAACAACCAACCCTAATACCTCATTCAAACTTGGTCGAGCTGTAAGAACACATCTTATAACATCAAAATCATCAAATATGTATAGACTCAATGTCACGACCCGAAATTCCACCTTCGGGTCATGACTGCGTCTAACGTTGAACCCGCTAGACAAGCAACGTACACAATTACATTAACATATTAACACTGAAATAACAGAAATAACTAGAACATATTATATTCCTTTTTAGTGCGAAAGTAGATAACTCCCGAACTAAATAAAAATATCAATAATACATTCCGTTAGCAATGTCCCAGAACCTGCAGTCACTAACTTACGGACTGTCTATGAGATTACTAAATACAAGGTCTGAAGAAATAATACATAACTATCTCAGAACTAAGAAAAACAAGACAGAATAGAAAGATAAGGGTAGAGGAGACGCCAAGGCCCACGAACGTCTGCGGGTCTACCTTGAAATCTCCGAAGTGGACTGAAGGATACTCCCTCTATCAGTGTCCACCGGGTCCGGCTGCGGGATCTGCACAACATAAAGAAGTGCAGNAGTGGCGAGGCTAGACACGACAACGATAACCTACCTGTACAGTTCTACCAAAAATATAGGAGGGAAGTAACATATATTTAACAGATAAGCAGGTAGTACAGGAACAAGTAAGAGGGAAACAAGTATGAAGCAAAATGAGATATTGAATACAATAAATAAACAGATAAATGAATGGTACGGCATCACCCTTCGTGTTTTTACTCTCGTCCTCACGATACAACAAGTAAATATATGAAATGATTGCAATAATAAATGAAATGAATGGCACGACATCACCCTTCGTGCTTTTACTCTCTTCCTCACAGTGCAATAATGAATAAATGAAATGAATGGCACGACATCACCCTTCGTGCTTTTACTCTCTTCCTCACAGTGCAATAATGAATAAATGAAATGAATGGCACGACATCACCCTTTGTGCTTTTACTCTCTTCCTCAAATTTCAATAGTAAATAAATAAATGAAATGAATGGCACGACATCACCCTTCGTGCTTTTACTCTCTTCCTCACAATGC
>ML284326.1:46932-64449 GCA_005239495.1 Nicotiana undulata
TTTACTCTCTTCCTCACCCAAGTAATATCAACAATAAATAACAACTTGGCAAGGAAATCAATTACCGAACTTTCAATTCATAACCACCCGACATGGGGAATAACAACTAAAATCAACACATTTGCCCGGCAAGGGTCTCAGCTATAACCAATTCCTTACGAGTACATAACTTAATGATTTGGGTCCTCCACTAGGACATCACAACACAATTCTTAATCAAGTAGTCTCCACAGTTAAATAATTTTCCAAATGAACTATTTTATAACACAATAATCATTGAGGTAATAACAAATAACTAAGCAAATAGGACTCACGGGCATACTTGACACACAAGGCATAGGTACTCGTCACCTCACCTATGCATTGGACATGGTAAAACACATAGCACATAGGGCACAATACATATTCCCTCACCAAAGTTAGGCAAGACACTTACCTCGGGGCCAAAAATGCAAGTCAAGCCTCTAACACTGCCTTTCCTCTCGAATCTGACTCCGAAATTATAATATCTTGACATAATTAATTCAATAACATCAATAATGACTCAATAATTCAGTCTCATAGCCTAATTATTCATTTCCCAACATTATTCCAAAAATACCAAAATTCGACCCCGGGCCCGCTTGGTCCAAACACGAGGCTCAGACCAAAACCCGATCACCCATACCCCCACGAGCACGAATATGCGATTTGTTTTGAAATCCGACCCCAAAATGAGGTTGAATTCTTAAAAATTCCATAAACCCTAACTCTACTCAAAACCCTAAATTTCTACCTTGATTTTAGGATTTTAGGCCTAGATTCTAGTGATTGTTGAAGAAAATGGAGTTGGAATCACTTACCTATGGAGCTTGGGTGATGGAAGTCTTCAAAAATCGCCTAAGGGAAGTGGGGAAGAAGAAGAGTGGTGAAATATGATGAAAATCCCGAAAGAATTCTGTTTTGGGTATTTTAAATAACTGGGCGATAATGTACTCTACGATCGCAGAAGAAGAATCGCGATCGTAGAAGAGGACCTGGTACTGACCCTGTGCGATCGCAGGGTAAAGGGTGCGACCGCAGATAAGGCTGGACCTACACTTCTGCGATCGCGGATGAGCTATGCGACCGCAGAGAGTACTCTACCCACCCCACCCCAGACCATCTATACTCTATGCGATCGCGGAAGCAAGTTGCGATCGCATAGAGTCACAGAACCCCCCCTCTCAAATACACTATGCGATCGCGACATAACCTATGCGATCACATAGAAGAAACTATCAGACACCAGAAAATCATCACAACACCAGGTTTTTGACACTTTAAGCACTCCGTTACCTCCCCGAAACTCCCCCGAGCCCTCGGGGTTCAAAACCAAAAACACACACGACTCCCAAATTATCCTACAGACTTATTCAAGTGATTAAAACACCAAATTAACATCAAAATCAACGAATTAAACCTCAAAACTCATAGAATCTTCTTAAAACTTCATAAGGCTCAATTATTCCGATTTTGATCCGAAACACGTCATATTAAGTCCGTTTTACACCAAACTTTACAGATAACTCATATAACATATATTAAACTTGTTCCGGGCTCCAGAACCATAATACGGGCCCGGTAACACAGGTTTCACATCAAAATTCATTTTAAAAAACCTTTATATTTTTCAGAAAACAATTTTCTTTAAGAATTCATTTCTCGGACTTGGGACCTCGGAATTCGATTCCGGGAATACGCCCAAGTCCCATATTTTTCTACGGACCCCCCGAGACCGTCGAATCACGGGTCGGGGTCTGTTTACCAAAAATGTTGACCAAAGTTAACTTTAATCAATTAATTATTAGAAATTCCATTTTTCATCAAGTTTTCACATAAAAGCTTCCTGGCTACATGCCCGGGCTGCGCACACATATCAAGGTGAGATTGATGGAGGCTTTCGGGGCCTCAAAACACAAATTTAGCTAAATTAACATAGGATGACCTTTTGGGTCATCACACTCAAGCCTAAAGACTTATGAAATTCCTAGAATTCACATTCGATGCCGAAACACGTCAAAACTCATCCGAATGACCCCATATTTTGCACACAGCTCATAAATGACATTACGGACCTGATGTGGCTTTAGGAATTCCATTCCGAGTCCGATATCAAAATCTCACCGATCGGCTGAAATCGCAAAAATTCTAACTTTCGCCAATTCAAGCCTAAGTCTACAACCGACCTTGAAAACACATTCCGAACACGCTCCTAACCCCAAAATCACCCAACGGAGCTAACGGAGTCGACAAAATTCTATTCTGGATCCGTCTTCACACAGTTCTAGCTACGACCCGATTTCAAAAGCAAAAATCCACATTTAAGGACTAAGTGTCCAAATTCACTCCGAATTTCACCACTCGACGCTCTGACAAGTTTCAAAAACATAATTAGGCATGGGAGAAGCAGTTATTAGGGGATCGGGGCGCTAACTCTCAAAATGACCCGACCGGGTCGTTACAGTCTCCCCCTCTTAAAAAAACCGTTCGTCCTCGAACGAGTATAAAAACATACCTAAAGCTGTGAAGAGATGAGGGTACTGACTATGCATATCCTGCTCGGTCTCCCAAGTCGCCTCCTCGACCGGATGACCCCTCCACTGAACCTTAACTGAGGCAATATTTTTTGATCTGAGCCTCTTCACCTACCTGTCCAATATAGCCACATGCTCCTCAACATATGATAGATCTTTGTCCAACTGGACTGAGCTAAAATCCAAAACATGAGTCGGATCTCCGTGATACTTTCGGAGCATGGAAACGTGGAATACCGGATGAACTCCCGCTAGGTTGAGAGGTAAAGCCAACTCATAAGAAACCTCCCCAATCCGCAGCAACACCTCAAAAGGGCCAATGAATCTCGGACTCAGCTTACCCTTCTTCCCGAATCTCATGACACCCTTCATAGGCGATACCCGAAGCAAAACCCCATCACCATCCATAAATGCCAAGTCACGAACTCTCCGGTCCGCATAACTCTTCTGCCTGGACTGAGCTGTGCGAAGTCTCTCCTGGATCACCTTCACCTTGTCTAGGGCATCTTAAACCAAGTCTGTAACCAACAATCGGGCCTTGCCCGACTCAAACCATCTTACTGGAGACCTGCACCGCCTACCATACAAAGCCTCATACAGCGCCATCTGAATGCTGGACTGGTAGCTGTTATTATAAGCAAACTCTGCAAACAAGTACTGATCCCATGACCTTCCAAAATCTATCACACAGGCACAGAGCATATCCTCGAGAATCTGAATCGTGCGCTCGGACTGCCTGTACGTCTAGGGGTGAAATGCTGTGCTGAGATCTATCTAAGTACCCAACTCACTATGCAAGGATCTCCAGAAGTGCGAGGTGAACTGAGGACCTCGATCTGATATAATGGACACCGGCACACTGTGCAACCGGACTATCTCCCGAATGTAGATCTGGGCCAACTCTCAGAAGAGTATGTAGTCAATATTGGAATGAAATGGGCTGACTTGATCAGCCGGTCCACAATTACCCAAATAGCATCATGCTTCCTCAAAGTCCGAGGAAGTCCAACCACAAAATCCATGGTGATCCGCTCCCACTTTCACTTAGGAAGCCTAATCTGCTGAAGTAATCCTCCCGGTCTCTGATGCTCACATTTGACTTGCTGACAATTGAGACACTTGGATACAAACTTCGATATATCCTTCTTCATCCTTCGCCACCAATAGTGCTGTCTCAGATCCTGGTACATCTTCGCGGTACCCGGATGGATGGAATACCGCGAGCTATGGGCCTCCTCAAGAATCAACTCCCGAAGTCCATCTACATTGGGCACACAAATCTGGCCCTGCATCCTCATTACACCGTCATCACCTATGGTCACATCCCTGGCATCACCCTGCCGAACTCTATCCCGAAGAGCCCGAAGGTTGGGATCCTCATACTGGCGCTCCCGAATACGGTCATAGATAGAAGATCGAGCAACAACACAAGAAAATACCCGGCCAGGCTCTGATAGGCCCAATCTCACGAACTGACTGGCTAAAGACTGAACATCCAAGGCTAAGGGTCTCTCAGCTGCACGAAGATATGCCAAACTACCCAAACTCTCCGCCCGACGACTCAACGCGTCGGCCACCATATTGGCCTTCCCCGGGTGGTATAATATGGTGATGTCGAAATCCTTGAGTAACTCCAACCACCTACGCTGGCGCAAATTGAGATCTTTCTGCCTGAAAATGTGCTGCAAACTCCGGTGATCAGTATATATCTCATAGGGAACACCATATATATATATAATGACTCCATATCTTCAGGGCGTGAACTATCGCTGCCAATTCAAGATCATGCACAGGGTAGTTTTTCTCGTGCACCTTCAACTTTCTGGACGCGTAGGCAATCACCCTACCGTCCTACATCAACCCTGCTCCTAGGCCAATCCTCAAAGCATCACAATAGACTGTATAGGACTCTGAACCGGTGGGTAATACTAACACTGGAGCTGTAGTCATAGCTGTCTTAAGCTTCTGAAAACTCTCCTCAATCCATATAAAAGGTGCACCTTTCTGGGTCAGTTTGGTCATGGGCGCTGAAATGGATGAAAATCCCTCCACAAAACGGCAATAATACCCAGCCAAACCGAGGAAACTGCAGATCTCGGTAGCTGAAGACGGTCTAGTCCAATTCTGCACTGCCTCTACCTTCTTTGGATCTACCTTGATCCCATCTGAAGATACCACATGGCCTAATAATGCCACAGAGTCAAGCCAAAATTCACACTTAGAAAATTTGGCATACAACTTCCTCTCCCTCAATGTCTGAAGTATGGTCCTCAAGTGCTGCTCATGGTCCTCTTGGCACCGAGAATATACTAGAATGTCATCAATGAACACCATGACAAAGTATCAAGATACAGCCGACAAAGGAACCTCTCCACTCTAACCTCGGTAATCCTGGCATAGCTAGTGTCACGGTCTTGGAGTGACAATCAAGAATAGCATAGTAGGGAGACAATCAGTCCATACCCAATATAACATCGAAATCTACCATACTGAGTAATAATAAATCAGCCCTGGTCTCAAAAACCCTAATAACTATCAAACACGACCGATATACCCAGTCCACGATAAGAGAATCTCCCACAGGAGTAGAAACATAAACGGGGAAACTCAAAGAATCCCGAGATATCCCCAGATGTGAAGCAAAATAAGAGGACACATACAAATATGTAGAGCCTAGGTCAAATAATACCGATGCATCCCTGTGACAAACGAGGACAATACCTCTAATGACTGAATCTGAAGCAATGGCCTCGGAGCGGGCTAGTAGAGCATAATATCTAGCCTGGTCTCCCCCTCTAGGGCAACCTCGACCTCCCCGACCTCCACCTCGAGCTGCCTGAGATGGTGGGGTAGCAGTTGGGGCTGGAAGAATAGCCGGAGGGCATGGTGGAAGGCGTGGAACCTGATAAGTCTGAGGTGGTGCACCCCTACTAGCCCTGGGGAAATCTATGATCATATGACGAGGGTCACCACACTCAAAATAACCCCTCGAAGGACGTGGCGGCTGATGCTGACTCTGAACTGGCCTGATGGACTGGACAGTGGTAGCACCTCGAACTGAAGGCACTTGAGATACTGGTGGTGCATAATAAGGCTCCTGAGGTCTAGGAGGAGCTGGAATACCACTGGCTGCTGGAAGAGCTGAATGAATGGGGCGACTCACAAAACCCCTACCATAACGTGCTACAGGTGCACGAGCTCCTGAAAAGTGACCAGGCTCTCGAGATCTCTTGGCCTCTCTCTCCTCCCTATCCTGAGCCAACATAGTCTCAATCCTCCGGGCAATACTCACGGCCTGCTGATAAGAAATATATGTCTCCAGCTCTCTGGCCATGATGGTCCGAATACTGGGGTGAAGTCCCTTAATAAAGCGTCGAACCCTCTCTCTGACAGTGGCAACCAACGCTGGTGCATGACGAGCCAAGTCTCTAAAACGGACTGCATACTATGACACAGTCATAGTACCCTGGAATAACTACTCAAACTCTGCACACCAAGCATCCCTGAGGCTCTGAGGGACAAACTCAAGTAGGAACATCTATGAGAACTGAGCCCAAGTAAGTGAAGATGCCTCGTCCGGACTGCTCAACTCAAAATCACGCCACCACTGATAAGATACTCCCCTCAGTTGGAAAGCACTGAAAGAGACCCCACTCATCTCCACAATACCCATAGTGCAGAGAATGCGATGGCACCCCTCAAGAAAACCCAGGGCGTCATCCGAAGCTAGTCCGTTGAACTCAGGTGGGTGGTACTTCTTGTACCTTTCAAGTTGGAGCTGCTCTGCCTCAGGAACAACTATCCTAGTCTCATGCTGAACTGGAGTTGCTGGAGGCATGGGGATATACTCTGGAACCTGCCCCATATGAACCCTCTGCTCAGGAGTACGCGTTGCGAGAGTCTGTGCCCCTCCCTCGGTCTGGGATGTAGCTGGGGCTATCAGAAGTAGTCCCGCCCTAGATAGAGTACTGAAGGCACTCAAAAACTGAGCCAATGTCTCCTGGAGGGCTAGAGTAATAATATGGACCTCCTGTGCCCCTCCAACTGTGGCTGCTGGGGGATCCTCTGCCTCTGTTCTCGCCGGTGCTCGGGCTGCACCGCGTGCTCGTCATCTGCCCCGACCCCCTACCTTTGACGGCTCTGGCTGGGGGCTCGGGTGCCTAGTCATCAGTACGTCCGGTACGGGTACGAACCATCTGTAAGAAAGAATAGAATAGAGTTTAAGAAATTTGATGATAGTAATTAGCACGATAAAGAATTCCAAGGAATATGATTGTTCTTAACAATTACATAGCCCCTCGAAGATAGATACAGACGTCTCCACACCAATCCGCGAGACTCTAATAAACCGGCTTGTGACTTGTGACACCTATGAACCTGGATGCTCTGATACCAACTTTTCACGACCCGAATTTACCCTCTGAACGGTCTCGTGATGGCATCTAGTCTTTACGACTAGGTAAGCCTAAATTGTGGAAAAATAAGACAAATAATAACAAAACAGTAAAGAAGAAGTAATACTATAAAGTTTAGCCGCTCGACATCTACAACATTTACTTCCCAAAACCCGGAATGTCTCCAAGTCACAAGCTTTACAATATAGCTCTGTACAACGGAATTAAGAAACATATCTCTATCTATGAATTATATCTATACTAGAGTAGGAAGGGGACTCAGAAGGTTCTGCGGACGCGGCAGAAATACCTCACGGTCTCCTAGCAGCAGCTGCAGTACTCCTAGCCGGAACGCTGTGTACTGGTACCCGGATCTGCACATGGGGAAAACATGCGCAGAAAGGGCGTGAGTACTCCACATTCGGTACTCAGTAAGTGCCAAGCCTAACCCCAGTCAAGTAGTGACGAGGTCAGGGAGGCTCTACTGAGTTTGAAACATACTAAGACAGTAATAAGATTGTACAGCGAAAAAGCAGCAGAAATAATGATAAGCAGAAATTTAGGAAAAACTGGAAGAAATGAGTAAAAAAGAAACTCTCGGCTCAGCACAACATACAACTCAACAGAAATCATGCAATGCAATACAGGAGAAAGCTCCCGTATCTCGGTCCGTTGTCTCAATTTAAATATGCAATGCAGTACAGGGGGAAAGCTACCGGATCTCAGTCCGTAGTCCCAATTTAAATATGCAATGCCGAATGGATGTCGGATGCAACGTAATTAAACAATTTAGGAAGGATAGTAGACAAGAATAGGGTAGGACTACCTAAGCATGGCTCAATTAATAGCAAATAAGTGGAAAACTCAGGTAAGGCAAGTAGACATGTTTGAATCCTAAGTTAACTACCCAGTTTAAATAGTAAGCAGTAATATAGGAATGAAAATGAGATATGCCATGGAAAGAACATTGGGATTCTTGTAAGAATGACCCGTGCACGCACTCGTCACCTCACGTAAACGGGATTATCATAGTGAAAATCAGTTAAAAATGCCTAAGGGAAAGTCCCCAACACAGAGTTAGGTAAGCCACTTACCTCAACTGCGCAAATCAACTCCGTACCACGCTCTTGCCACGAGTATCCGACTCCGGGTGTCCCAAATCTAATAAATTCTATTGCATAATGTAAATAACACTTTAAGGAAACAAATTAGCTAATTAATCCGAAGCTAATACGCGAAATTAGGAAATTCACCCAAAAAGTCCCCTGGGCCTACGTCTCGGAATCGGGTAAAAATTACATTTTTCGAACCCTCATTCACTCACGAGTCTAACCATATAAGAATCTCTCAAATCGGAGGTCAAACACCCAATCAAAACCCAATAATTTGGCCTATGAAGTTTCTTCCCATTTTCCCATTTTCCATACAAGATTTTCGAAATTATAGGTGGAATTGAAGATTAGAATCATGGAAGTTGACCTATAATGGTTAGAAATCACTTACCCAAATCACCTAGGTGCAAAAGCCTCCAAAGATCGCCTCTCCCGAGCTCTCAAAATCCAAAAATGGTGAAAATAACATAAACCCTCGATTTTGGGTTTTTAAACATTGTACATGCATTTCTTCTATTCGACCGCGGAAAATGAGTCGCGGTCACGGAAAGTAACTTCACACGCCCAGGACTTCCTTCAGTGCGATCGCGATACAAGGTCTGCGATCGCGTACCTCCTGCTCCCAAAGCACTGCGATCACGATGGAGTCCACGCGATCGCGTAGAACAATACTGACCCTGCTCCTCCGGCCTAAGATCCACTATGCAATCGCGTCCTAAGGCATGCGATCACGGAGGAAAATTTCCCAAGGCACTGCGATCGCGGTCAACATTGTGCGATCGCGAAGAAAAAATCACAGGCCTCCCCAAAATGCCTTATGCGATCGTAGAGTGAGACCTGCGATCGCAGAGAGAAAACCACTGCTGGTGAAAAACCAGCAAAACCAGCTAAGGCCTTTTGGCCAAAAGTGTCCGTTTGAACACCCGAGGACCCCGAGAGCTCAACCAAAACCAACAACCAATCCTAATATCTCATTCAAACTTGGTCGAGCCTTAAGAACACATCTTATAACATCAAAATCATCAAATATGCATAGATTCAAGCCTAAGGACTTATGAAATTCCTAGAATTCACATTTGATGCCGAAACACTTCAAAACTCATCCGAATGACCCCAAATTTTGCACACAGGTCGTAAATGACATTACGTACCTGCTGTCGCTTTCAGAATTCCATTATGAATCCGATATCAAAATCTCACCGATCAGCCAAAATTCTAACTTTCGCCAATTCAAGCCTAAATTTACAATCGACCTCGAAAACCCATTCTGAATACGCTCCTAACCCCGAAATCACCCAATGGAGCTAACAAAGTCGACGAAATTCACATTTAAGGACTAAGTATCCAAAATCACTCTGGATTCACCACTCGATGCTCCGACAAGTTTCAACAACATAATTAGGTATGGGAGAAGCGGTTATTAGGGGATCGAGGCGCTAACTCTCAAAACGACCGACCGAGTCGTTAAACTTATGACTACTTGGGTCTGTTCAGATCTTTGAGAACTTGAAACTTTTAAGTGTTATTTGGTATTTTTCTTCAAAATCTTCTGTTTTCTTTTTTGTTATATGATTTTAATGCTTTTCTGAAATTAGGGTTTCGTCCTGAGTTTCTTCAAAGAGGCTTTTCTAACTTTCAAGTGTTTAAATCCGGTTGTTCTTTACTGGTTTGACTAATGTTTGTGCACATACTTTAAACCCTAGGTATTTCTGTTTATGGCACTAATTTCTTCAATCTTCTTCCCGTTATATGTTTATTTCTATCAATCAATTATTTTGGCTGATTTTATTTAGGGTTCGAATGATATTTTCCCGTTCAAATCAGTACTTCTATGTGATTTACCTATTTGCCTTATTTGTGACTTTAATTAGTATCACTTTCCTTAATTAAACCATTATTCTGATTTAGGGGTTTTATATGATATGTGATTGGTTTTCTTGCCTTATTTGAGCACTAATTTATACCGTTAATTGACTCTCCATATTCTAGGGGGGCTCTCCCTAGATTTTCTGTATGATTTGATTCGTTAAATCCCCCAATTAACTGGTTGATTTATTTGATTACCCTTATTTTATGGACTTTGATTCACTCTTTACTTATTTTTTTTACCTCACTAAGTGCTATATATACTATCATTCTGATTCTTCTGAACACACGAACACAATTCATAAAGAAACTCTCACTCACACACACACACACACACACTTTGCTCTCATCTTTCTGCTATTTGTGTTTACTACATTGTCTAGCCGGCTGAAAGCCAATGATAGACCACTGAGTTCTGCTCCCTTTCATCTTCTGTTTGCTACCTTTAACTGGTATGTCTCTATTCCTAATGTCATTCATTATACTATGAAGCTTAAACATATGTGCTTTCTTGCCTGTTGCTTCACTTATGCTGAATCCATGTCTTCTCTGTATTTCAATTAGCATGATTGCTTCTGTCTTTCGTATGACTTCAATTAGTATGGTTACTTCTGTAATTGAACTTATGTCTTCCTTGTCTATTGATCTCAGTCAACATGATTACTTCTGTATTTAGGTCTTACTGCTTTTAATCAGCATGACTACTCCTGCATTTAGTTCTATGTCTTTCCTATCTACTGCTTTAAGTCAGCATGATTATTTCTGTTGCTATGCCCTACCTAGTGCTATGTAATCTGGCTTTTAATTGCTTCTAATCAGCATCACTAGGTCTTGTTGAGTGCTATGGAATCTGGCTGTTATAATATGTTAACTTGCTTTGTGTTAATCAACATGCTTTTATTCCTGATCAGTTTCATGTGTTCCTGATTAAGGGTTTCAATGTTCCTAACCCCTGCTACCCCTTATCGGTATAGTTGTCTGTTCCTAGCATGCTATATGCCCACCTCGTGTTAATTAATGAACTAAGCTAAATTTGGGCAATGTGAAGCTTTGCTTTGAAATGGTTGTGATCTTGGTTTGTCCCTTGTTTGATTACTGAATATCTTTGTTTCAACTTAGAGTGCCACAATTACTTTTTTGACTCTTGTTTTATTTATTAATTGTTTTCTTAAAACTATTTCTATTTTTTTTCAAGCACTATTTTCAACTTCTACTATTAGAATATCTAGGGTCCTGCCCCTCCTGTGTGACCACTGCCTAGGAGTCCATGAGACTCATACGAATTCTGTCACACTGGGACTGTCTCTTCCACACTTATGCACAAAACTATCTTCTTTAAAGGGTTCTTGGTGTGACAATTGCCCGGGGTCCCTGAGGCCCTTGGGAACTTTGACACACCAGGATACCATTTTGGGTACTATGAGGTGTTGGCATTTCTGACTTGGTTGAAGGCCTGGTTTTCTGGGTTTATTATTGGGCCTATCCAGGCTCCCTATAGTATAGCCATTTCATTCTGTAATTTATTTACATTTGGTCTGTAATAATAACTCTTGTAAAAACAGATATTGGGGATACTAGTAAAATGAGAGGTATATTTATATATCTTTTGTGGGAACCGGGTAGAAATCATGCTCCCCTAGGATTGCTATGATTATCTACATGCATTAGAAACCATGCTTGTAGGATTGTTATGTGCATTAGAAAACATGTTTATAGGCTCATCTTACTATTCGTTCTAAATTTCCTTTCTAAAAATTCTGCATTCTCACATGTGCATTAGAAATCTTGTTTCTAGGTTATTTATCGATCCTGCATTAATAAACATGTTCTCAAACTTTCCTATGTGCATCAGAAATCATGCTTCTAGGAATTTTATTGTACTCGCTTAAATACCATATCTATAGTTTAAACGCATAAAATCAGTTTGTCACCTAGCCATCATGCCTATAAGGGATAAGTATAAAAATAATCTCCAACGCTTAGACATCATGCTCGTAGAGGTAAAAATATATGTCACGACCCAAATTTCCCTCCACAGGGTCACGTGACGGCACCTAGTCTCTACAACTAGGTAAGCCTAAAACATGTGGAAAAGTAAATCGGAAACAGGGATAAAACATTAAAGATAAAAACAGTAACCATAAATCTTAAGCCGCTCGGCATTTACAGTTTAGCTCTTCCCAAAACCTGGACTATCACAACTGTCACAAGCTTAACACTATAGCTCAATACATCAAAACTGAGAGTATTTCTGCCTAAGTACCGCTCTATACTAAGACAAGAGAGGGACTCAGAAGGCTCTACGGACGTGGCAGAAATACCTCTAAGTCTCCCAAAGACTGCTGCTACTGCTAATCTCGGAACTGCGTACGGGTACCTGGATCTGCACATGGGGAAAACATGCGCAGAAGGGCGTGAGTACTCCACATTCGGTACCCAGTAAGTGTCGAGCCTAACCCAGTCAAGTAGTGACGAGGTCAGGTTGAGGCTCTACTGAGTTTATAAATAGATAGTTATAATCTAACAGTTGAAATAAGTAGCAATAATTTACGGAAGTTTAAAGTAAAAACTAGAAGAGAATGATGTAAATAGCTCTCAGCTCAGCACAACATATAACACAATAAATACTCATGCAATGCAATACAGGGGAAAGATCTCAGGTCTCGGCCCGCAATCCCAATGTAAATATGCAATGCAATGCAGTACATAGGAATGATCACAGGTCTCGGTCCGCAGTCCCACTATAAATATGCTATGAAATACAGGGGAAAGATCACAGGTCTCGGCCCGCAGTCCCACTGTAAATATGCTATGAAATACAGGGGAAAGATCACAGGTCTCTGCCTGCAGTCCCACTGTAAATATGCTATGAAATACAGGGGAAAGATCACAGGTCTCAGCCCGCAGTCTCATTGTAATTATGCTATGAAATATAGGGGAAAGATCATAGGTCTTGGCCCGCATCCCCACTGTAAATATGCAATGCAAGATGTATACCAGATGTAGCGTAATTCAAAAGTTTAGGAAAAACCGTTGGCAAAAATTGAGTAAAATACTTCAACGATGTTCAAATAGTAGTAATGAGTGGAAAAATCAAGTAAAATCGGTTGGTAGGTTTAAATCTTAAGTTGCCACTCAGTCTAGTTCAGTAATAGTAATATTTGGAGTGAAAATGAGATATGCCATAGTAAGAACGATGGAAATTCGGTGAAAATAACACATGCATGCACCCGTCACCTCACGTACACGGGGTTTTTATAGTAAAGATCAGTTAAAATGCCTAAGGGAAATTCCCCAACACAGAGTTAGGCAAGCCACTTACCTCAATTGTACTAATCAACCAATAATCACGATTTTTCCACGAGTATCCAACTCCGGGTGGCCCAAATCTATTCAATTCGATTGCATGTTGTAAATATCATTTCAAGAAATCAAAGTAACTAATTAATTCGAAGCTAATACGCGAAATTAGGAATTTTGACATAAACGCACCTCGGGCCGACATCTCGGAATCAGGTAAAAGTTATATTTTCCGGAAACCCATTCACTCACGAGTCTAACCATACAAAAAACTCTCAAATCGGAGGTCAAATACCCAATCAAAAGCCCAAAATTTGGTCTAAGAAGTTTCTTCCATTTCCCCCAAATTTCTACTCAAAAGCTCGAAATTAAAGGTAGAAATTAAGATTAGATTCATGTAAATTGGTCTATATAGGTTAGGAATCACTTACCCAAAGTACCCAGGTGCAAAGGTCTCCAAGAATCGTCCTTCCCGAGCACCAAAATTCGAAAATGGTGAAAAATAACTTAACCCTCGGAATTGGGTCTTTAAAAGTCTGCCCAGGGCTTTCGCACCTGCGGCTTCTAGGATCGCACCTGCAGTGCCGCACCTGCGGAACCCAGGTCGCACCTGCGACCACTGGCCACCCCACTCACAACCGCACCTGCGACCAGGCCTACCGCACATGCGGAAAAACCATCGTAGGTGCGAGACACCAGAAACAAGTCTGGTTCAGCAGTTGATCAAAGTTCCAAACTCTGCTGTTGGGCATCCGAAACAACCCCGAGGCCCCCGGGACCTCAACCAAACTTACCAATTGACCCAAATACCTTATTCAAACTTGTTAGGGCCTTAAAACACATCTCATAACATCAAAATCATCAATTATGCATAGATTCAAGCCTAAGAACTTAGGAAGTTTTAAGAATTCACATTCGACGCCGAAACATGTCTAAACTTATTCGAATGACCTCAAATTTTGCACACAGGTCAAAAATGACATTCCGGACCTGCTGTCGCTTTCGGAATTCCATTCCGATATCAAAAATCTCGCCTATCGGCCGAAATCGTCGAAAGTCTAACTTTTGCCAATTCAAGCCTAAATCTAAATCCGACCTCGAAAACATATTCCGAACACATTCCTAACCCCGAAATCACCCAACGGAGCTAATGGAGTCGACGAAATTCCATTCAGGATCCGTCTTCACACTGATCTAGCTACAACTCAATTTCTAAAGTTAAATTCACCTTAGAGGACTATGTGTCCAAAATCACTCCAACTTTCATCACTCAACGCTCCAACACGTTCCATTAACATAATAAGACATGGGAGAAGCAGTTATTAGGGGATCGGGGGCGCTAACTCTCAAAATGACCGACCAGGTCGTTACATTATCCCCCTCTTAAGAAAATCGTTCGTCCTCGAACGAGAATAGAAACATATCTTAAGTTGTGATTAGATGAGGGTACTGACTTCGCATGTCCTGTTCCGTCTCCCAAGTTGCCTCCTCGACCGGATGAACCCTCCACTGCACTTTGACTGAGGAAATATTCTTCGACCCGAGCTTTCTCACCTGCCTGTCTAATATAGCCACAGGCTCCTCAACATATGCTTGGTCCTTGTCCAATTGGACTGAGTTGAAATCCAAAACATGAGTCGGGTCACCGTGATACTTCCTGAGCATGGAAACGTGGAATACCTCAAAAGGGCCAATGAACCTCGGACTCAGCTTACCCTTCTTCCCGAATCTCATGACGCCTTTCATAGGCGATACCCGAAGAAAAACTCGATCACTAGTCATAAATGCCAAGTCACGAACTCTCCGGTCCGCATAACTCTTCTGCCTGGACTGAGCGGCGCGAAGTCTCTCCTGAATCACCTTCACCTTGTCATGGGCATCCTGGACCAAATCTGTACTCAACAATCGGGCCTCGCCTGGATCAAACCATCCTACTGGGGACCTGCACCGCCTACCATATAAAGCCTCAAACGGTGCTATCTGAATACTGGATTGGTAGCTGTTATTATAGGCAAACTCTGCAAGACGAAATTACTGATCCCATGATCCTCTAAAATCCATCACAATGGCACGGAGCATATCCTCAAGAATCTGAATCGTGCGCTTGGACTGTCCGTCCGTCTGAGGGTGAAATGCTGTGCTGAGGTCTATCTGAGTACCCAACTCACTATGAAAGGCTCTCCAGAAATGCGAGGTGAACTGAGGACCTCGGTCTGATATGATAGATACCGGTACACCGTGCAACCGGACTATCTCCCGAATGTAGATCTGGGCCAACTTCTCAGAAGCATATGTTGTCAACACTGGAATGAAGTGGGCTGATTTGGTCAGCCGGTCCACAATCACCCAAATAGCATCATGCTTCCTCAAAGTCCGAGGAAGTCCAACCACGAAGTCCATGGTGATCCGCTCCCACTTCCACTATGGAAGCCTAATCAGTTGAAGTAATCCTCCCGGTCTCTAATGCTCACACTTGACCCGCTGACAATTGAGGCATCTGGCTACGAACTCCACTATATCCTTCTTCATCCCCTGCCACCAATAGTGCTGACTCAGATCCTGGTACATCTTTGAGGTACCGGGATGAATGGAGTACCGCGAGCTATGGGCCTCCTCAAGAATCAACTCCCGAAATCCATCTACATCGGGCACACAAATACGGTCCTGCAGCCTCAGCACACCATCATCACCTATGGTCACATCCCTGACACCATCCCGCTGAACTCTATCCCGAAGAGCTCGAAGGTCGAGATCATCATACTGGCATTCCCGAATGCGGTCATAAAGAGAAGATCGAGCAACAACACACGCCAATACCCGGTGAGGCTCGAAAAGATCCAGTCTCACAAACTGACTGGCTAAGGACTGAACATCCAAGGCTAAGGGTCTCTCAGCTGCACGAAGATATGCCAAACTACCCAAACTCTCCGCACGATGGCTCAGGGCGTCGGCCATCACATTGGCCTTTCCCGGGTGGTATAATATAGTGATGTCATAATCCTTGAGTAACTCCAACCACCTACACTGGCGCAAGTTGAGATCCTTCTGCCTGAACATGTGCTGCAAACTCCGATGGTCCGTGAAGATCTCACAAGGAACCCCGTATAAATAATGACGCCCTATATTTAGGGCACGAACAATCGCTGCCAACGCGAGATCATGTACAGGGTAGTTCTTCTCATGAACCTTCAACTGTCTGGACGCGTAGGCAATCACCCTACTGTCCTGCATCAACACCGCCCCAAGTCCAATCCTCGAAGTATCAATAGACTGTATAGGACCACGAACCAGTAGGTAATACTAACACTGGAGTTGTAGTCAGGGCAGTCTTGAGATTCTGAAAGCTCTCCTCACACTCCTGAGTCCAAATAAAAGGTGCACCCTTCTGGGTCAGTCTGGTCATGGGTGCTGAAATAGATGAAAATCCCTCCACAAAACGTCGATAATACCCGGCCAAACCAAGGAAAATGCGAATCTCAGTAGCTGAAGACGGTCTAGGCCAACTCTGCACTTCCTCCACCTTCTTCGGATCTACCTTGATCCCATCCGAAGATACCACATGGCCTAAGAATGCCACAGAATCAAGCCAGAATTTACACTTAGAGAATTTGGCATACAACTTCTTCTCTCTCAAGGTTTGAAGCACGGTCCTCAAGTGCTGCTCATGGTCCTCCCGGGACAGAGAATATACTAGGATGTCATCAATGAATACGATGACGAAAGTATCAAGATACGGCCGAAATACGCTGTGCATCAGGTGCATGAAGGCTGCTGGGGCATTGGTAAGCCCAAATGACATAACAAGGAACTCATAGTGGCCATATCTGGTCCTGAATGTAGTCTTCGGGATATCCGGCTCCTGAATTTTCAACTGAGGATAACCCGAACGAAGATAAATCATGGAGAACACCCTAGCACCCTCTAACTGGTCGAATAAATTATCAATGCGGGGCAATGAGTACCTGTTCTTCACTGTCACCTTATTCAGCTGTCGGTAGTCGATGCACATACGCATCGAACCATCCTTTTTCATTACAAATAACATTGGAGCACCCCAAGGTGATACACTGGGCCTAATGAAACCTTTTTCAAGTAACTCCTGCAACTGCTCCTTCAACTCCTTTAACTTAGGAGGAGCCATGCGATAGGGAGGAATGGACATGGGCTGAGTGCCCGACAACAAATCAATGCCAAAATCAATGTCTCTATCGGGCAGCATACCCGAAAGATTGATACGCTCAAATTACACTTTTAAAATAGTGTAAAGCGGTCGAAGTCAAATATAATAAC
>MDKH01052877.1:0-57653 GCA_005239495.1 Nicotiana undulata
GTAAAAGCACTGTCCAGTGCTCCGCGTTCGCGTCTTCCTCTACGCGTTCGCGTAGAGTAAAATACCAGGCCACAATAATTACCATTCGCGTTCGCGTGCCCTTGGCCGCGTTCGCAAAGGGTATTACACCAGACACCAGCAAATAATCAAAAACACCAGATTTATACACTTTAACTCGCCCCGTTAGTTACCTGAAACCCACTCGAGCCCTCAGGTCTCAAAACTAAAACCACACACGACTCCCAAAACATCATACGGACTTGTTCAAGCTTTTAAATCATCAAAATATCATCAAAACGAGGAATTAAACTCCAAAATCTATAGAATTTATGAAGTTTTTCTCAAACTTCATAAACTTCTAAATTTCCCATTTTTGATCTGAAACACGTCATTTCAAATCCGTTTTACACCAAATTTCACACATAAGACAAATAACATATAATAAACCTGTTCCGGTCTCGAAAACCATAATACGGGCCCGGTAACACGGTTTCACATAATTATCCATTTTCAAATTCCTTTATTATTTTCAGAAAACAATTTTCTTTAAAAATTCATTTCTCGGGCTTGGGACCTCGGAATTCGATTCGGGGCATACGCCCAAGTCCCATATTTTCTTACGGACCCTCCGGGTCCGACATGTCACGGGTTTGGGTCGGTCTACCAAAAATATTAACAAAAGTCAACTTTATTCATTTAATTATCATAAAATTCCATTTTCATCAAATTTCAACATAAGGACTTCCCGGATACACGCCCGGGCTGCGCACGCATATCAAGGTGGATTAACGAACACTTTCGGGGCCTCAGAACATAGATTTAGCTAGATTTACTTAGGATGACCTTTTGGGTCATCACAAATCCGAGTGGTCCAATACACCACGTGACTCGCTAATGTGGTCCCGGTACCTAAGAAAGACGGGAAGGTCCGAGTGTGCGTTGATTATCGGGACTTGAACAAAGCAATCCCCAAAGATAATTTTCTATTACCAAACATTCACATCCTGGTTGACAATTGAGCCAAACATGAGATACAATCCTTCGTAGAATGTTACGCTGGGTATCACCAGGTTTTGATGGATGAAGAAGATGCAGAAAAGACGGCCTTCACCACACCTTGGGGTACTTACTGTTATCGGGTCATGCCATTTGGTATGAAGAACGCCGGGGCAACCTACATGAGGGCTATGACCGCCATTTTCCATGACATGATGCACCAAGAAATTGAGGTATACGTGGATGATGTGATTATTAAATCTAGGACTCAAGATGACCATGTGCAGCATCTGAGAAAATTCATTGAACGTCTGCGTAAGTACGATCTGAAATTGAATCCGGCCAAGTGTTCCTTCGGAGTTCCATCTGGGAAATTACTGGGGTTTATAGTCAGTCGACGGGGCATCGAGCTAGACCTGAAAAAGATAAAGTCTATTCGGGATTTTCCTCCTCCAATAACCAAGAAAGAGGTCATGAGTTTGCTGGGTAGGTTGAATTATATCAGCAGGTTCATTGTTCAGTTGACATCCACGTGCGAGCCTATATTCAAGCTATTTAAGAAAGATGCAGCAATTAAATGGACGAACGAATGCCAAGACGCTTTCAACAAGATCAAATAATATCTTTCGAATCCGCCAGTGTTAGTCTCACCAGAACTAGAAGGCATTTTTTCTTGTATTTGACGGTGTTGGAAAATTCCTTCGGGTGTGTTCTCGGGCAGCATGATGTGACCGGGAAGAAAGAACAAGCCATATACTACTTGAGCAAGAAATTCACAAGCTATGAAGCCAAGTACACCTTTTTGGAAAGAACTTGTTATGCCTTAACTTGGGTTGCTCAGAAGCTCCGGCATTACTTGTTGTCTTATACCACCTACCTCATCACTAGGCTGGATCCTTTGAAGTAGATATATATATATATATATATATATATATATATATATATATATATATATATATATATATATATATATATATATATATATATATATATATATATATATATATATATATATATATATATATATATATATATATATATATATATATATATATATATATATATATATATATATATATATATATATATATATATATATTACAAAAGCCAATGCCCACCGGGAGATTAGCAAAGTGGAAAATCCTGCTCACCGAGTTTGACATAGTCTATGTCACCCGCACGACGATGAAAGCTCAAGCCTTGGCTGATCACCTAGCTAAAAATTCTATCGATGACGAATACCAACCTTTGAGTACTTACTTCTCGGAAGAGGAAGTAAACTAAGTCGAGGTAATCCCAGAAAACACCTACACTTGGAAAATGTTCTTTGACTGAGCTGTAAATGAAAAAGGTGTTGGGATTGGGGCAATCTTGATTTCACCCACGGGATAACACTATCCAGACAGCGGCTGTTTTCGGTTCTTCTGTACAAACTACACTGCTAAATATGAAGCCTGCATAATGGTCATAAATATGGCAATTGACATGGATGTAGAGGAATTATTGATCATGGGAGATTCCGACTTGATCATCAAGCAAGCTCAGCGGGAGTGGGAAACTTGAGATGTTAAACCTTTTCTATATAGACAACATATGGAGGATCTTAGCAAATGATTCAACGCCGTCGAATTCAGGTATATTCCTCGATGCCACAATGAGTTAGCTGATGCACTGGCTACCTTAGCTGCAATGCTGCCATATCTGGGCAATGTCCATATTGACCAGTTAGAGATTCAAATCCGGGAAAGACATGGTTATTGTGACATGATCGAAATAGAGCCCGATGTCCAACCATGGTATCATGATATCAAATGGTTCTTAAAAACAAAATAATACCCAGAGCAGGCCAATGGAGACCAAAAGAGAACCATCAGAAGGCTTGCCAACAATTTCTTCTTAAGCGGGGAAGTGTTGTATAAAAGAACTCCCGATTTAAATCTATTAAGGTGTGTGGATGCCAAAGAAGCTTAAAATATTATGAACGAGGTAGAAGTTGCACAATGGCTGGGCCTAAGGATCCACATTTCAATATTATCCTGAGAATCAGAGAGCTAATGAGAAGGGATTGGAGGTGTGAATTGAGACATATTTGGAGGGAAGGAAATGTGAAGATGTGCTGGCTAAGCATTCAGAAGTATGTGGTCCCCATATGAACGGATAAGTCCTCGCAAAGAAAATCCTGCGGGCAGGATATTATTGGATGACCATGGAGAAAGATTGTTTCAGCTTTATCAGGAAACGTCATAAGTGTCAAATACATGGCGATTTGATCCATGCACCACCCTCAGAGTTGCACCCCATGTCAGCACCTTGGAGGTTCGTTGCCTGGGGAATGGATGTTAGTTGTCCAATCGAGCCGAGAGCTTCAAATGGGCATAGATTTATCTTGGTTGCTATCGACTATTTCACAAAATGGGTCAAGGCAGTCACATTAGACTCAGGTACTTTTCTATGCCCGTTCGAGGACGAACGTTTGTTTTAGAGGTGGAGATTGTGATGACCCAAAAGGTCATCCTAAGTAATTCTAGCTAAATATTTATTTTGAGGCCCTGAAAGCCTCGGTTAATCTCACCTCGATATGCGTGCACAGCCCGTGCGTGTAGCCGGGAAGTCCTTATGTTGAGATTTGATGAAAATGGAATTTTATGATAATTAAATGAATAAAGTTGACTTTTGTCAACATTTTTCGTAGACGGACCCGGACCCGTGATGGGACGGTCACGGAGGGTCCGTAGGAAATATGGGACTTGGGCGTATGCCCGTAATCAAATTTTGAGGTCCCAAGCCCGAGAAATGAATTTTTAAAGAAAATTGTTTTCTAAAAATAATAAAGGAATTTGAAAATGGATAATTATGTGAAAATCGTGTTACCGGGTCGTATAATGGTTCCGGATCCCGAAACAGGTTTATTATATGTTATTTGTCTTATGTGTGAAATTTGGTGTAAAACGGACTTGAAATGACGTGTTTCGGATCAAAAATGGAAAATTTAGAAGTTTATGAAGTTTGAGAAAATTCTATAGATTTTGGAGTTTAATTCCTCGTTTTGATGATATTTTGATGATTTAAAAGCTTGAACAAGTCCGTATGATGTTTTGGGAGTCGTGTGTGGTTTTGCTTTTGAGACCCGCGGGCTCAGGTGAGTTTCGGGTAGCTAACGGGGTGAGTTAAAGTGTAAAAATCTGGTGTTTTTGATGATTTGCTGGTGTCTGGTGTAATACCCTTCGTGAACGTGGCGCGAACGCGAAGGGTAATTATTGTGGCCTGGGATTTTACTCTACGCGAACGTGTAGAGGAAGACGCGAACGCGGAGCACTTGACAGTGCTTCTACGCGAACGCGTCCCCAGGGGTGCGAACGCGTAGTGTTAGGCTGGGTTCTGGGGGGGCTGGGTAGTTTGTTCTTCGCGAACGCGGCCCAACGCTCGCGAACGCGTAGGCCAGTGGAGTCAAACCTGCGAACGCGGCCAAGGACTCGCGAACGCGGCCAGGAGCCTGCGAACGCGAAGGGTATTTTTACCCAGTTATTAAAATACCCCAAAAAAGAATACCATACGGGAGTTTTCACAATTTTCACATCATTCTTCATCTCCAAGCCCCATTGAAGACCTCCAAGCCATCTTCTCCTCCATAACCATTTGGGTAAGTGTTCCTAACACCAATTTCTTCCATTTTCCTTCCCTAATCACTAGAACCTAGGCCTAAAATCATGAAAACAAGGTAGGAATTAGGGGTTTTTGGGTAGAGTTAGGTTTATGGAATTTTTTGGAATTCAACCTCAATTTGGGGTCGGATATTGAAACAAATTATAAATTCTAACTCGTGGGGTTATGGGTGATCGGGTTTTGGTCCGAACCTCGAGTTTGGACAAAGCGGGTCTGGGGTCGAATTTTAGTATTTTTGAAAGAATGATAGAAAATGTATAATTAGGCTTTGGGGATTGAGTTATTGAATAATTATTGATGTTATTAAGTCAATTATGTCTAGATATTATCGTTTCGAAGTTGGATTCGAGAGGCAAGGTTGTGATTGAGGCTTGAGTTGCATTTTTGGAGCCGAGGTAAGTGTTTGGCCTAACCTTAGCTTAAGGGATTAGGTATAGAGTCTTATTTGCTATGTGTAACTCATGTCCAACGTATAGGCGGTGTGGCGAGTGCCTATATGTTGCGGTCAAGCATGCCCGTGAGTCAATTGTGATGAATCATACTGTGTTCTTAATATTCTCTATACTATGAGTAATTGGTGATTTAGAAGTGATACCTTGATGTTGTTCCATGATATGGGAGTTATTGTGTTATTTTTTTCAGTGGAGGCTTTTACTGTCGAAATTGCATTTCTGATACGAGGTTGGTGATAGCTGAGTCCCTTATCGGGACGATAGAATTTTATTGAGTATTTCCATACACTTGAGGCTTTTTATTGTTGATTTTCACATTATAATGTTGCTTTTATATTAGTTATCGCACGAGGGGACATGCCGTGCTTATTGTT
Organism: Nicotiana undulata; assembly: GCA_005239495.1. Lineage (NCBI taxonomy): Eukaryota > Viridiplantae > Streptophyta > Magnoliopsida > Solanales > Solanaceae > Nicotiana > Nicotiana undulata. The sequence goes on from MDKH01052877.1 coordinate 5,486, forward strand.
TATTATTTATCACACAAGGGGACATGTTGTGTTGATCGTTTATTATTTATCACACGAGGGGACATGCCGTGTTGATCGTTTATTATTTATTGCACGAGGGGACATGCCGTGGTGATTGCTTGTTATTTATAACACGAAGGGACATGTCGTGCTAATCATTGATTGTTTATTGCACGAGGGTACATTCCATCCCGAGTGTTGCTATTTATGCACGAGGGGACATGCCGTGCCGAGAGATTGTGAGATTATGCCCGATGGGACATGCCGTGCCTTTTGTTGTTCATTATCTGTCCTGAGACGCTTAATTCCTACCTTATTATTTTTACACTCCAGTTATTACTCTGTTCTACTGTTCTAGCATTTTGTTGCCCCTATTACCCCCTGCATGTTCTCCCCGTATCTGTTTTACTTGCCTATTTCCGTCAATATTTTCCTGTTATTTTATAGAACTGCACAGGTACATATATTGTTGTCGGTCCTAGCCTCGTCACTACTTCGCCGAGGTTAGGCTCGGCACTTACTCAGTACATGGGGTCGGTTGTAGTGATGCTACACCTGCACTTCTTTATGTGGTGCAGGCTACGCAACCGGACCCAGTGGACACTGACGGACGGAGCATTCCATCAGTTCATTCAGGAGACATCGAGGTATACCCGCAGACGTTCGTGGGCCTTGGCGTCACCTTCTACCCTTCACTTTCAGCTCTGTCTTATCTTATAGTTCAAAGACAATCATATGTACTTATTTTCAGACCTTCGTTTTAGTAATCTCTTAGACAGTTCGTGAGTATGGGACACCAGTTCTAGGATTTTTATATGGGTTTTATTTTGGAGTTGTTATATTATTTTTAATAATTTGTTAACTTTCATATTGTTTACCATCGATGCCTTAGTTACCTTGTTCGTTTTAGTTGTTAATGAATTTTATCTAGTTCAAACGTTGGCTTGTCTAGCGGGTTCAACGTTAGACGCAGTCATGGCTGAAGGTGGGATTTCGGGACGTGACAGGATTACTCCAGCTTTTAACTGTTTAGTGACCTCTTCTTTGATCTTGTCACTAATGTCTGTTTTAATTTTTCTCTGTTTTGTTAGACGGGTGGCTAACCGGGGTAGGTTTCCAATTTCTACCCACTAAATCGACACTCAATCCGGGCATGTCATCATAAGACCAGGCAAACACGTCTTTGAATTCGAACAAAAGTTGGATCAAATCATCCCTAGTTCTTTCATCAGTGTGGATAGTTTTCATGGTTTCTCGAACTTCTTCTGAATTACCCAAATTAACCGGCTCGATTTCGTTTAAGTTTGGCTTAGGATTATTCTCGAATTGTTCCAATTCTTGATTTATTTCCCTAAAAGCCTCATCTTTATCATATTCCGGTTCTTGATTCATTATTTCTTGGTTAGACGGCGTATCAAGATCTCGGTGTGAAGTACGCAAGCATGTCATGTTATTAAGTCCGCATTATTAGAATTGAAAAGAGAGATAAGAAAAAAAATAACAAAATTAGGAAGAATGGACTATGAAATATTAATTTAATTTCATTCAATTTTTTAACATAGGAGGGTTTACATCAGAATATAAAAAGACAAAGCTAAAAACACTCGAGTTACACCCTGAAATAACTCGAAGTGCATAAATGATGGCAAGGCTGAACTACTGGGACTCCCGCCTGACTGGATACGTAGTAGATTTCCAATGTTGGAGCTTGGCATCAGCCCATATATATTTCACTTCAACAGTGCTTGAGCCTTCTCCTGGTTGGACCATATGAGCTTCATACAACATCTGTCTCATTGCCCCACAGAGTTCTTCAATTTATTCGGCCGTGAAGGCCTTCTCTTCTTCCTCTATGTATTTTATCTTGATTAATGATTCGGCGATGTGCGGGATTGGCTGAGGTAACACCCAAAAAAATTTTATACGCTGGTCATCCCATTTTTCTTCAGCGAGAATAACTTGAAACCCTATGCCGAAGAACTTCTTACTGGCGGGCAAGGTGATAGGTTCTGTAATGCCTTGCAAGGATACCCCGAGCCCTTTTCCAGGTTTGTACCCATGTTTAATCATGTCGCTGGCGACCATGATTGATGCATTCGATAAAATGGGTTGAGGACACGGGGTTCCTTCCTCACATTGGTCCGCAACCACAATCTCAAAAGCCTGGTAGACTATGTGCTCGCTACCTTCTCTTGCTTCCAGGCAGGGGACTGATGGATACCTGTAAATAGATTGCTCATCTTCCCCATGGACCACAATCTCCTGGTCTTCGTGCTCAAACTTAACCATTTGATGGAGAGTCGAGGGCACGGCTCCTGGGGCATGGATCCAGGGGCTTCCTAGGAGATAATTGTAGGAGGTGTCCATGTCTAAGACCTGAAATGTCACTTCAAAGTCTACAGGGACAATACTCAAGACCAAATCAATTTTTGTCCTATTGTGTCTCTTTTGATGTCGTCAAATGCACGGACACACACATTGTTGGGTCTGATTCTCTCAGTTCCAATCTCCATTCTGTGTAGGGTTGAGAGAGGGCAAATGTCGACCCCAGATCCGCCGTCTACCTTAACCCTTTTCACATAGTACCCTTCACATTTAACGGTTAGGTGGAGAGCTTTGTTGTGGTCAACCCCTTCCGCGGGCAAGTAATTTTTGCTAAATGAGATCCGGTTGACTTCAAAGAAGCATTACGCCATTCTTTCCATTTTCTCAACTGTAGTTTTGGCCGAAAGATATGCTTCATTAAACATTTTGATTAGAACGTTTTGATGCTCACTCGAACTTATCAGCAAGGATAGAAGTGAGACATGGGTGGGGGATTCTCTGAGCTGCTCAATCACAGCGTATTCAGAAGTTTTCATCTTTTTGAAGAAATCCTCTGCCTCTTCGGCGTTGACCGACTTTTTGGGCGGAAACCTCCTCTATTTGTTCTTGTTTAGTTCCTTCAGGTTGAGGTATTTCTCAGATGAATTTGTTTCAGGTACTTCCCCCGTGATCTCTTTTCCTTTGTATGTCACCACTGTTTTGTTGTAGTTCCAGGGGACGGTAGTGGTACCCTTTATGGGATTCTGTGGTGCGCGGCTAATAACCACGGGCTCATTCATCCTTGGTGAAGTTATCGGCCCCCGCGCCACATAAGTCCCCTTCGGTACGTACATCTTCGGGACATTCAGCATAGCCTTGTTTTGTTGCCATCTTTTGGGAGGGCTTAACATAAATTGTTATTTTCTAGTTGCCCTGGGAACATAAAGAACAACATCTTTAGAAGGCCCCGTCTCTATCTTGGTTTAAACCTTTCTTGTGGCCTGAGGAACGGAGTTGCTTTTCTTCACCTCGTTAGCTTGTTTCGGTGCCTCTTTGGGCTTCTTCTCTACATTAGCAATGGAGATGATAGCTTTTAGTGTCGGGTCAAACTCTCGGTCTTTGTAGATCATACTAATAACTGGCATGTTATTGTGAGCGGGCAATGGGTTATTGGTCACGTTGGGAGCCTCTTCATCCCTCAGTACCACCTTTGTTTGTTCTATTAAGTTTTCAACTGCTCTCTTGAGGGTCCAACAATCTTCAGTATCACGTCCTTCGACCCCTGAATGATAGGCACATCTAGTACCGGGTCGATAGGAGGAGGATTCTGGGTTTTGCCTAATTGGGGGTACAGGCTGCAACAGACCTATTTGGACAAGTTTTGGAAAAAGTCTAGAGTACGATTCAGCGATTGGTATAAAGTTATCCCTTCTGGGTGGCTCACGGGGATTATTTTTTACAGGGCGTGGATTATACTGATCTTGGCGAGGAGGGTTGTTTCTGGGTGGTGGAGCTCGGTTTTGGTTGTAATGTTGTTGGGGTCGGCCGTGTGTCTGGGCATTCATTATGGGATAAGGTTGAGGCGTGATGGCATACGCTGCGTTTTGGTGAGAATAGTAATGTCGTGGGGTATTTGAAAAATATCCTCGGGGTTGGCGGGGGTTTCTTAGAGTGGAGGCTACCATTGCTATTTCCTCTTTCTTTCTCCTGTTTGCTGCACTCCCTGATCCACTCTGGATTGCCCGGGAAGTTGCTCTTATGGCTGACTGGCTTAGGATGCGACCTATTTTTAGACCGTTTTCAACCATCTCCCCAATCTTTATAGCTTCCACAAATGGCTTTCCCATAGCGGACATCATATTCTGGTAATAGTCGGACTCATGGGCTTGTAAGAAAACGCTGACCATCTCCGACTCGTCCATTGGAGGCTACTCTGGCAGCTTGCTCGTGACATTTAATAGATTGGACAAACAATTCATGTCTGGAGTTATGTCCATGTTATATTGGAACTTCCTGACAAAGTCTCGGGCCAGGTCGTCCCATATGTGCCAGTGGGAGATATCCCGATCCATGTACAACTAGGACGCAATTCCAGCTAAGCTCTCTCCAAAATAAGCCATTAGGAGCTCTTCTTTCCCGCCTTCTCCCCTCAATTGGTTGCAATATCTTTTTAGGTGGGCTATGGGATCTCCATTCCCATCATACTTCTTGAACTTGGGGGTTTTAAACCCGAGGGACAGGTGAACGTGTGGAAACATGCATAAGTCGCCTTAAGAAACACCTTTCTGGCCACTCAAGACCTGTATGTTTTTGAGACTCTGCTCAATGATTTTCATTTTCCGAGCAATCTCTTCCTGCTCGGGGTTTTTTATAGTTTTGTCTTGTCCCATGGTAGATTTGTACCGAAGTTGCTTAGGGTATGAGTTTGGAGTGACATGAGCCGTGTCTAGATGGAACGGCGGTGTTTGGAAGGTAAAAGCCAACGGCTCGAAACTTGGCCCAGATATTGTTGGTGGTGTCATGGCAGAGATTGGTGGTGCGGTAAATATGTTGGACGATACTCCCAAAAATAGTGCATGGGGGCGGACCTCAAAGGGCATTCCGGCGAAATGAGCTGATAAAGTTGGGTACCCGAACGGGGTGGCCAGGTAACTTATAGGGATGTTGGAAGTTTCGCCTGTTCTAGGAACCAACTCGTGGAAACCAGGGATGGTGATGGGTGGTTCTCTACCATTGGACCAGGCGTCCCACATTTCCAATATGCAGCGATGCAGTATTCTGTTTTCCTCAGTCGTGGCTGACTCAAATGTCGGGATGACCAAGATTGGGTCTTTCTCTGATGAGGGAGTTTATTATTGGCAGGTGACCTTCCGACGTCATTTTGACCCCCCCCCCCCCATTTTGATCTTGTGAAGTATGGGTGTGAAGCCAGATAACCGCGAAAAACCAACCACCTAAAAACAGTACCCTCTCTATAGAAAGACCACAAAACTGTTAGATTGAGACATTTAACACATAGGGAATCGCACATTGGGGGTATGCAATGCACCTAGGCAGTTAAACACTTTTTACATGTCTTGTATCGGTTGAGTGTTTCATCCCGACTTTTGTTGTTTCTCAGGTTTGAACTTTTTCTTTTTTCTTTGCTCTCTTTTTTCAAAATTTTCTTTCTTCTTCTAAATTATTTTTCTTTTTGGGATTATGATCAAATCCTATGTGGATTTCCTATGTATCACGACGCTACGTGATTCAGATCATCACGCAGTTCAAGGGATAAATACAAAAGGAAATAAACATTTTGATTTTCAAATTTTCATTCTTTAAATAAAACTCCAAATTTCATTAATTACAAAGACTCTGACATACGTTCTTGAAAATTAAAAACTACAACATACTTAAAGTAGACTTAAACAGACTGCAACAGAAAACTGAAATACAGACTCGAAAAAGAAAAATCATGAATACATAAGTGCCTCTACTACTCCCGGGGTTCGCGGGACATCAGTCGGTCTCGCCACGGTCCGGCGCACCATGTTTTGTTGGAGGCGATACAAGTCATCCATTATCTGGCGGACGAAAATCATCATCGCGGCGAAGAAGGTAGATCGGGTCATATCCTCACACTCTTGGCATTTTGTAACAACATAATCAATAATTTCTCTGACCCTTTCTGTGATGATACCCTTTTCCTGGGGTAAGCTCCCAATCTGCTGAGATCTAGCTTCTAAAACTTGGGTGGCCTCATGGTTCTATTCTTGCAATTGTTGCAAATCTTTTTGTAATCGAGCCTTCAGTGCATAGCAGTGTTCCCTTTCTGCTTTGAAATTCTTTGCTTGCTTAGCCATTTCATTTTCGAGAGTGGCTACCTTTTCTTTCAGGCCTGTGACTTCTCTTTCATATTTTCCTTTCATCTTTTGCACAAACTCTGCCCTTTCCTCTGCATTTCTTGCCAATTTTTTCCGAGCTCTTGCCAATTCCTCCTCAGCTTTATGCAAATTATCCCCATAGTTGCACACTTTTTGTCTAAGACTATTGATAAGTCTTTCATCTGTTCTTCTTCTTTCTGGGTTTTCAATAGCTATTTTCATCTTTTGGATCTGGGCTCGGAGAGCTTCGTTTTCTTTGGCCAAATTGTTTTTCTCCCCTTCAGCTGTGGTGGCTTGCAAACTGTTTTCGAATTTGATATCTTTGATGTAGGTTTCCAACTTGATTATTGAAGCCTTGTAGTTGTTCTCTTTTTCCAACCAACCCCAATGCTCTCGTGCTTCATCGGTAAATTGTTGTACATGGGGTCTTTTGGCGGGCCGTTCTGGCTCATGATGCTCTCTACCTCTTATACCGTGCCAAGTGGTGTAGTTAGGCTCCACCTCACCTCTAGATAAATCCCTCACTCGAGTCCGTGGCTCCAAACATCTACACTGATGCCAAATCTGGCGGACCCTATCTTCTGGAAATGCAGCTCTTGGACAAAATTCAATGACTTGACAACTTAGATCTTCATCGTGTGGAACATTTTGATGTCTTCCTAGCTGTCGTAGGACCCGGTGCGGGGCATACGGATGAATACTTCGGAGACCCATCAATAGAAGATAACACACTTCAGCTGACATATAGATGACTTCACTGACAGGGAGCCAGCCGAATGTCCACTCAATTTGGTTCGTAGTCAAGGAACTCAAGAGTGTAAACCAGGCTTCTGTGCCCTATGGAAATTCATGGACGTCTACCCGAGTCCCATGTTCTCCAATGCAATTTAGGCCTATCAGACCGTAATTTATATAACCCGGGCGGTGACAGAGATGTTCGATCATCCAGATTTGTTAGAGTAGATTGTAGCCCTCGAAGAACTTTCTTCTGGATTGGCAAACAGTTAAGGCACGGTAGATTTCTGCTACGATCATTGGTACAAGAGTGCCATTGGCCTTTTTTATCATGAAATCTACCACTCTTATGAGTCCAAATTCTATACATCCATCGCTCCTCGGGCAAATTAGGGTACCCAAGAATTCTACCACAAAGGCCAATCCCCGGCGGGCCTCCCATTTACTTTGATTCTCGTGGTGGGTTAAACTGGTATTCACAACTTCAAAACCCCGAGGATCCCCGTAACGATGGTAAAGGAAGTAAAATGTGCAGAATCCCTCAGATAAGTTCTGATCTTGGATTTCCCGACTGATGCTCATAAGGTCCAGGAATTTGTGAGGAGTCATAGCTCTGGGTGCTACAAGATAATGGCTTCTAAGATTCCTACTAAGGCCAGCATATCCCGCTATCTCTTCCAGTGTGGGTGTCAATTCAAAATCCGAGAAATGAAACACATTGTGCATTGGATCCCAAATGGTATTAGAGCCTCAATTATGTCCAGCCACAGCTTAATCTTCAAAAGGCCGGTGAGTCCGCCTAAAGCTTTTACCACGGCACCTCTACTGACCTTCCCTAGGTCTATCCACCACATATGGAGTCCTATTTGAATTTCCTCTACGGCCTTAAAAGGGATATTTTCAACGGGGCTCATCCCGCACATTTATTTAAGTGATTGGTTAAGGAAAACATGATTTATTTTGACCAAAGAGAAAAAGGTGCTATTTTTGCAAAAAATTGTAACTATTTAAAAATGGACCATCTTTGCAAATACGACCCTTTAGAACTTTGGGAAGGAAGATTTTAGGGATGTGTCAAGATTTTGAGAAAAGACCATAGGTGGCTATTCTTGCAAAAACAGCCTTATGGCGCCCCGTTGGGACATTTTGGCTATTTAGACAAGAACGGCGTCACCTAACTTTATTTATGACCACATTTTGTATTTTGCTTTTTTTGAGAAATAGGGTTGGACCCGATGAGGGTTGCCTACGTATCCCACACCGGTGAGAATCAACAATGCGTAGTTCGGGAAATTTTGACACAATTTTGAAAAATTATGATACTAACTCATCATTTTTCAGAATACATTTTCTTTTTTGTTTACCAAAACTTTTGGCAGAGTTTCGAGGCAATTTTAAATATCGGGATTTTCAAAATTGGATAAATTCTCTATTCTGTTAACTCTTGGTTTTTCTGTTATTTCTTTTCTTTTAGCCGGTCAACAAACAACCGAAACAAAATATTGTACAAATAGCAAGTAAGATGCATCAGGGTGGTCTTTATTTCGGGTTCACCTGATCTAGACGGACCCAACCCCTGTGTTGATTCCCCTAAGTCAAATGCACATGATGCAAATAATCGCTCCTACTAGGGATCCGGCGTGAGGATATGTTATTCTAAGTTTAAATCCTGGGGTTTTGTTCTAGACCAGGCTTACCCGAGCGGACAGCTCGAGCCGAGGGGGGCAGTGTACCGGGAATACAGAAGCTTCACCGGCTTTGCAACTTGTCCGAACCTCGTTCTAAAATTTAGATATGACTGTAACAAAAAGGAAGTCACACGAAGTCCACACTTCCCAGATGATTAAGAAGACTAAGAGAGGAGAGGGTTTCGACATAATTTATATACAATTCAGATAATATCAAAGCGATAAAAAGCGGCATTTAGCACATTAGGTTTAAACATGTAAAATCAGATAATAAAGCCAAATATAACAGTTATTCTAAGCTCGAATTCTTGAACCCTGAACCAGATATTCTGGGTTCGATCCCCAACAGAGTCGCCAGAGCTGTCACACCTCTTTTTTTCACTTGTAAGGGTGGATTAGGGAGTTTTTCCAATTAAAGTGACATTATTCGAATTTGGGATTTATTTATTGGTTTTTTTAGTTTTAGAGTCGCCACCCGGATTTTTACGGTGTTTCGGGAAACCATTTATTTATTGAAATCCCAAACCGAGGAATTTTTAGACTCTATTTAAAATTGCCTGCGAACCAGAAATCTGGGTAAGGGATTCTGTTAACCCGGGAGAAGGTGTTAGGCACTCCCCGATTACGTGGTTCTAGCACGGTCGCTTAATTATTGATTTTTGGCCTAATTACCTGATTATTTAAATATTTTAAACCTATTGTGCATTTTATCCTTTTACTTTTAGCCATGTTTAATATTTTATGGAATATTCTGAAAGAAGTCACGATGGCGTGCACTTGTCGTTTTTGGACACATGTAAACGCGCCACGCGAAATGCACCAGCAATTTACAACGTGTGATTTAATATAGTTTGAAGTTGTGGTCGGGTAGCATGAGTTACAAACCCGAGTGTAGATTACGTAATCATGACTATGGTCATGATGGTTTAAATGCTTATTTGAAGTAAAGCTACTATTCATTTATTTTTCTAAGTTGTTTGTAGTACTAGTCTAAAAGAGATATTTTGGACTATAGGGTATGTATGTGTTCAAAGTCATCTAAAAACTAAGTTAGCTAGTCTAAGGCCAAGTGTTTGGGCCATGGCCAAATCTAGCCCAATTTAGCAATTAACACTTAGGCCAATCCTATTTTTGGCTATTTGTGAAAAGGAGAAGTCATACAATCCTGCCCAAAAAAGCATACTAAAATGAAGGAAATTGAAGGCACGAAATTGATCCATTTGAACACATTTCAAGCTACAGATTTAAAGGGCAATCAAGCTACGAAATTGATCCATACGTTTCAGGAGCTCAATTAAAAGGAGAAATGGGTCAAATTAGGTTTAGATGCGTGTTATATTACTAAGCTAATCTGATGGCAGGTTTATTAGACCTGAAATCCAACAACAACCTTAAGGTAAATCACAGGAATTTTAAGAAAACGAGTTTTCCACAGTAAAAACTGGAATTTCGGACAGCTTGGTTTTAGTATCAAAGATCACGTAAAGTTTTAAAGGCATTTGAATTTTAGTCGAAACATAATAATCAGATACCTAACATATGCCATATTGTATTAACCTTAAAGCTAAAACATAGCCCCAAAGCTTTGGGCTTTCGTACCCCTTATGCCCAATAGCCTGGAGTTCAAGCTGGTTCAGGCCTTGATGGGCTACTTAAGCAGTCTGGCCGGTTTTCTATATACAAATTAACGAGATACATATTACAGTCCGGTCTTGTTTACAACAATAAAAAAACCATAATAAGTCTATAGATACATTTTTTACATCAGTGTTCAACTGTAAAAATATAATTTTTTACATGGATATGAAAACAATAAAAGAAAAAGAAGATACAGCTCTAAGTTGTTGCTTCCACTTGAATCCTCTAGGATTTACTTATGACTAATAGACATGCGCCTCTGCCTGTGGTTTTCAACCAACCAAAACAGCATTTTATGCATTATTATAGAGTGAATATGACCATTAGAGGGTCAGATTCACTTCCTATAATGCTATTTTGATTCTTCTAACCTTAGTTATATGTATATATACAGATTTCAGCAAGAACAAGCATAGTCATGAAGGCCAATTGAGCACATAGCAAAAATGATTCAGATTTTTATGACCAGAATTAACAAATGTTCAAGATAACACTAACATATAGTCTATTGACACTAATCAGCCCAAATTTCACATGCTCATGATTTTAAATTAACAGAAAAATCAGACAACAAGAATAGATTTTAACACCAATCAAACACTTTCTTTTAAGCTCAAAAAGAGTTTTATTAAGGTAAAGTTGTTACATACCTTGAAGGTGAAAGAATATAGCAAGAATAAATGACCAGATTAGGTCAAAAACACCAGAACTTATGCAAGTTCAACACAGCAACAAAAGACCACAGCAACAGCCAGCAATAAATCCAGGAGAATCAAACCAAAACTGAACAGTTTTTACCCCGGAAAAATACACAGCAGGAACTAATTTTTGAAACAGAAGACAAATTTTTAGAAGAAAACTGCAGCTTGAGGAAAGAACTAATGTTGGAGTGATTTCGTACCCATATCCATATTTTCAGTATTTTTTGTGTTTTTTTAGAGTAACAGTGAATTTTTCAGAACAGTATTTCAGTATGTGTGTATATGTGTGTGTGTGTGAAATTTTTGCAAAATTCTCTTTCAAAATATGTCTCTCAAGGGGTGTATTCAGATCTCTAAAGAGTATTTTCAGGTGTAAAGAGTGTGTGTAATGTGTATTCAAGTCCCTTTTTCAGAGAATAATCTATTCTATTTATAGGGAGTCTAGGGCAACATCGTTTTAGGGAATATACCTTATCTATTAACCTAAAATAGTACAGGTACAGCTGTCCATTCTTATCCTATAGAACAGTTGTACCCCCTTCTAGAATGTTCCTTTATTTCCAGCACTTATTCCCCTTCAAAAATTATTGTTTTACCTAAAAAAAAACTGATTTTATGATTTTTGATTTTGTCTTTTGATATTTTACTAATTCTAGAAGTTTCTTGGGTTGTTACACCCAAGATTCTTCAATGGAAGTTCCTAAACTACCCCCTTAGTGCCCTTAAAATTACCCTTTTAGTATTTAAGGTTAAGGGTTAGGTTATTTATCAAGTGTTAACTAATTTCATCCTAATTGATTGATTAGGCTAATAGTTAACCCTTAATGAAGTTGAATTTAGACTAACCTTTGACCCTGAGTGAGCTATTTTCAGGATTTAGGTTAGATTAATTGAAGTAAACCTATTATGTGATTAACTTAGTAGTAGGAAGTTTAAAATAATTAAATGAATCTCAATTTGTTTTAGGACTTAGATTAATTAATGATTAGGTCATAAGACTAAGTTAATTATACTACACTATGACTTATCTTATTTTCAAACTTAAGCTTAACTATCAAGTGTGATTAATTTCCATTAACCAAAAATCAAAATTTGACTGACTCACATACAACTTGCTTAATAGCTCGTGATGAGTCAATTAATCCAAGGTTGTTTGTGAGGAGTGAATGACTGGAGGTAGTTTACTTAGGGTGGTTATAGGTGCAAATTCAACCTAAGAGTCACAATTAGGTTAATTAACTAAAATAGTAACTAGGGAAATTGCATATGAATTTTAGACTAATTAGTTTAGGCAATCACCATTTTAGATAGATTTGACACATGCGCGATTAAGATTAAGGTTGATTAATTCTAACATATGAACAATTAACGAAGATAAGGGAAGCGAGAGTACATGATCCTAAATTGACTAAACAGACTAAAAAGGAAACAAATATACAATGATTAACATTCCAAAATCAAATAAAATCCAGAAAGACTAGGAAATCCTAGACTAATTAGTTAGGATTTAAGTAATGAAATTAATCTAAATTATCATTCAAAATAAACCTAACATGCAGGTTCATACTAAAGTGGTTAACATATAAACTCCTCTTAAGAAAGAAGAACAAGAAGCTAGGAAGGAATCCGGAAATCCAACATTAATTGAGCCGAATAAAATCAACCAAACCCCTATAATGAACTTTAACACCGAATTCACTAGACAAGAACAATTATGAGATCCTAATAAATTAGTAATTAATAAAACCTAGACTTAAAACAATTAATTACTTATGGAAAACCTAAACTAATTAAACATGCATGGAGCAGTAATACAGTAATACCTAAAGAAATCTAAAACTGGACCAAACAAGCAATTTAGTTTAAAATAAATTAAAGGAATACAAGGGAAAAGAGGTGTACCAACTAGTGGGGATTGTTTGGCCGGAAAGGTTTGAGCCGCCGCACTTTGGCCGGATTCTGGTAAGTTCAAAAATAACTCAAGCTTACATGAGTCGATGGCTCTTGTCAAAAGCCATCGACTCATGTGAGCTTGAGCTACAGATCTGCTTGAAATCCTCCGGTGTAAGCTTTTAGGGTTTTCAGATCTCAGATCTGAAATTGGTCGATATTGAGTGATTTTTGGGAAAACTAGTAATAGGACGGGGTTGAGGGGAGGAAGAGGGTCGTCTGGTGAAATTTTGGTGTTATTTGAGTGAGCTCCGCCGCCGGTGAGCGATTTTCGGTCGGCGAAGGCCGGTAGGGGTTAAAGGGGTGAGGAGAGGGAGATGGGGAGACGGGGATTATGGGATTGAGGTTTGAGGGGTAGGGGGAGTTCGGACATATATATGTTAAATTGATGACCAGTTCCCTGCCGTTGGATCTAAACAGATCAACGGCTAAGATTACTCTCTTCTTTAAACGGGGTCGTTTTGGGTAACGGGGTTGGCCGGATTTAGCTTATTTGGGCTGGGGTGTATTCGTGTATAGAGAAGGGGTTTGGGACTGGGTAATTTTTGCCCAGGTCCAATTTTAATCCCTTTTGTTTTTTGCAAATCTAAGCTAATTAATTAATTCAAATTAAATTAAAACTCAACAAAAAATGTAGTAATTAATTTTGACTTAGTTTTGTCTAATTATAAATTAATTGATAAGTTAATTAAGAGTAACACCATTTAATTTGATACACATATCATTTAAAGAACAAATTTCGCAATTTTCTTAGAAAAACGATTAAATTAAGCAATTAATCGTTAAACCTACATTATGCCCAATAATCATCATTTTTGTTATTATTTATTTTAATTAATTATAAATAATAATTTTGTAATTTCCTAATAATGATGATCGAGATTATGCACCTAATTATGCAACTTTAAATAGTTTATTAATTTTAAAAGACCAATTATGATTATGTAATGGAAAAAGAATTCACAAATAACACTGAAAATCAACAAAAATTTATAAAACTAATTAATTCATTGAATTTTGTAGGAGTATATAGTAGGTTAAAAATTACATGCTCATAATCACTTGGAATCTTGTGCCCTCATTACAACTGGTAATTGCACGGACAACTCACGTGCCAATAGAACAATTCTCACATAGAAGGCAAGTAAACGAGGGTATGTATGAATGATCAATAACATCAGGATCCATATTCTTAAACAGATAAGCGTGATTAGTTACGCGTATGCTTGTGCAGTTATTCTATCACACTTCGGGCCAACAAGTAGGGGTAGAGGAAAATGAACGGAACCTAAGAGATGATCTTCACTATTTGCACAAGGTAAAACTTACACAAGTAAGGAACGCCACTACACAAATATCAACAACAGCAACAACGCCTACAGGCCATCTAAAGTCATCACAAATCAATCCCCGATATAGCCCACCTTGTTTCTCCACGTGAGCCATAATAAAGTAAAAGCTCGCCTTGTCTTGCCGCACTCGGATAATAATATTCCCACATTGTCTCGCCACATGCGCAAACCCACATATATAACCTGCCTTGTCACATCACATGTACAAATATCAATAGTAACAATAGCACGACAGAAACCTCGTGCAAACACCCGAACAAAACCTCCCAACAATATCACGTGCCAAAAACCCAACATCACAGTAGAATGACTTTCACAACATGTGCTCAACAAGGAAAATATAATATGTAACAACGATTCCACAAAGTACAATTCGCCAAAAAGGGTGATAACATGAGTCAATAATTCCAAATACGGATGAGGCAATTACAGAAGAGATAACAATAATTTTAATTAAGAATATGCAATTAGGAAAGGATAGCATGGCAGTCGAAGAGGCTACAACCTCAGTTAAGGCACACAAGAGCCGAATAGGCAATAAGGGCGGATTATGAAACAATTAATTCCAATTAAGACACATAGAGGTGAAACTAGTAAATGGGGGAATTAAGATAACAATACAATTTCATATCTAATGAACATATGAACATAAGAACCCTAAAAGGTCAACTTTCGATAAATAAGTCGAGCACGTACTCGTCACCTCGCATACACGGGTTTCACATGACACAATTAGCATAAAAGACGCAAATCCTAAGTGGCAGTTCCCAACACATGAAGTTAGGCAAGATATTTACATCAAGGAAAATAGACTGATACTCTAAAATGAACTTCCCGAGTGAAATAACCTCCGGACATCTCAAATCCAGCCAAAATAACTTCAAAGCATAAATAAAACTCGTAAGAAACTATTATGGATAATAAATCTTCAATCTTTACCAAAAACTAAAAATCAACCCAAAAGTCGGGCCCTTGACCCGCTCCTCGTAACCCGACAAAATTCACAAAACCCGAACACCCATTCCGATACGAGTTCAATCATACTAAAATTATCAAATTCGGATACCAATTCGTCTCTTAAATCATCACTTTACATTTTGAAAGTTTTCTTCAAAAATCCCCAATTTCCTCAACTCAAAACACTAATTTAATTGAAAAAAATAAAGATAAAATTATGGAATATAATAAACTTCGGGTGAAGAACACTTACCCCAATGATTTTCTTGAAAACCTGTAACGACCCGACCGGTTATTTTTCGTTATCGGACCCCGTTCCCTAAATGAAACTTCCCATAGCGGCTTATTGTGATTTATGACTTGCGGGGACGGGTGGTTCGGGATTTGGAAGTGTTTGGAGCAATATAGGACCACTTAGTTCCTTAAGGTTGGCCTTTTTTGGCCAAGTTTGACTTTGGTCAATATTTTGAGATTAATTAATGATTAGGTCATTAGACTTAGTTAATTATCCTACACTATGACTCATTAATTAATCTAAGTCTTCAAGAATGATGAATTTACTAATTAAATAGGAGAATTTCCATACTTTGAGCATGAATTGATGTATTTGTATAACATTTGGCTAGTTTCGAGTCCTCGGGTGTAGAGTTCGGGGTTTCGGGCGCGTTCTTGACCAGGAAAGTAGGCTCGGCACGAGGTGAGTCTCCTTTCTAACCTTGTAAGAGGGAATTGTCCCCATAGGTAATTATACATGATTTAAATGTCCTTATTTGTGGGGGGGATACGCACGCATGAAGTGACGAGAGTCCGTGCGTAGCTACTATTATGCCATGTCGGGTAGTTTTAAGACTCATGATCATGCTTTTATGTGCCTTACATGTACGAGAGCCCGGCTTACTATGTGTTGTATAATTTGACTGAGAGTCTTGTTGTTATCATATAAACTGCTTCATGTGAAAAGAAAAAGTTAGTTTATTTTATACTAGTGTGATTTGACATGCAGAGGTAAATTGTAAATTCATACTTGATATTTTCATGTCTTGTGATTTCTGGAACTGTTATCCCTGCCTAGTCTTCATTCACTTATATTATTACATCTTGACCTTAGTAGGTATCACGTTGACCTCTCGCCACTACTTCTTCGAGATTATACGGGATACTCACTGGGTATATATTTGTTTATATGTACTCATGCTACACTTCTGTACTAAATTGTACAGGTTCTGAGGCAGGTGTATCTGGTTATCTGATCGGAGCGCGATCTTGAGAGCATACTCTGTACCCGACTCCACGGTGAGTTGCTCCCCTTGGCGTATCTCAGCAGCACTTTGGAGTTATCATTTGTTATTTCTGTCTATTTCCTTCAGACAGTGGCACAGTTATCCTATCATATTTTGTATATTCTACTAGTCCGCTTGTAGACTTGTGACACTAGGTCCTGGCACACGTAGTAGATATTATAATTTGGCACTGTATATATGTTACCTACGTCCCTTTTGGTTGTGTTGATTTAAATTGGCTAAGTTATACGTTTTCACCTTACAATGTTAAACCTTAAAAATTTGCAAAGTTTCGGAATAATCTATCAGATAAGGAAATCTCGTCAGTAACACAAGTGTTGGCTTGCCTGACCCCGGCGTTGGGAGCCATCACGACTTGAGTTCGGATATGGGTCGTGACAAAACCATACGAAGAATCGCTCAAAACCCACCTCTGAAACTCCCCAAATGATACAAATGGCTAACCCTCGAAATAGAGTACTTTTATATTCCGTCCATGTGTTTGTACATTGCGATCACGTGAAAAAGGATGTGATCGCGTAGAAGGCAGTACACTGCCCCGTCAAAAGCCCTGTGCGAACCGGATTGGTTGATGCGAATGCGAAGAAGGAAAAGGCACACTTCTGCAGTTGTGGACTTATCTGTGCAAACACCAAGAGGAAAGTGGTCATCCCACAAAACAGCCTTCGCGATCGCATAGAAAGGGACACCAGATATGAGAACATCCATCTAAAATAGGAGAAAAATGGGTCGTAGCCCATCCGAAACACGCCTTAGGCCTCCGGGACCCCGTCGAAACACACCAACAAGTTCCATTACCTAACTCGGACTCGCTCGAGGCCTCAAATCACATCAAACAATGTCAAATCTTCCAACTTCTAAAACTCGTGCTAAAACCCATCAAATCAATTCGGAATGACGTTAAATTTTGCATGTGAGTACTAGATGTATTCATCTGACATACACCACCTCAACAGTAATTTACTGGATCACTAGATGTAAGTCATATCAATGGATGTACGTCACCCCAATCCACATAAACTTGACGACACCACCTCAACAGTAATTTATCCCTTCCACCAATACCAATAAAATTAGAGCCGAAATTTTCACCATCCGTTCATTTCCAAAAGAACTGATTCTTACATCCACACCCGGTGTCATCCCCAACAAGCTGCAAAAACTTATGCCTACACCCACAAGGTACAACCACGCATCGTGACACATCATGCATATGCCCATAATAACATCTCTTATCACAATAGTTGCTCGTAATATTTATCCTCATATCCGTTAGAACCCTATTTCAACCCTCCATAACACTGACAATGGTGCATGAAACACTAAGACCTCATAACTATTCACCCGAATCAACAACTCACCTCTAACGACACTGGGGCACACACCAAGCAAGCTAAAATTAAATAAACACAGCATGAAAATGATTGAATATGTAAGGAGAAACACATAAGAGAACTATCAGACAAGCCCGACAGGCACAACTCCCTATCAGTATCATTCTACGAATCAATTTACAAGGAAGAATCAAAGTATATGGACAAATAACAAGAATCTCATCCTGATATAACTTTCACAGGGTAAATACATAAGCAGAGTACTAATCATGAAACCCACTTATAGGTGAAGCAAAAAAAAATGGGACCCACCCCGATAAGTAGAACAGAAACAAAATTCGAATGAGGCTCCTCCATGAAAAATCAAAACCATACATGAACGACATCATATGGCGTTGCGGCCTCAGACTTACTGTATAAAACACATCAACGGGTCTGCCTCCCCCTCTTGGGTGCCCTCTACTCGCTTGAATACCCCATTGTAACACATATGTCTGGAGTCTGGTAAATACTCCCACATGTGGACGGTATCTCCACACTCGAAGAAACCTCTCGGTTGACGTGGCTATGGAAACTGTGTGGTACGGGTACTCTAAGGCCAATGAGCATCTGAAACACCGTGCGAGCATGAAGTGCAAATTGAACTGACTGACCCACGAAACCTCTACCATGTCGTGCCCTACCTCCAAAAAAAGGACCAGCATATCTCCGATCTGCGAGGCATCTTAGTCTCCCTTCCCTCTCTCTCATGACCTTGCTTGTCCTCTCTCTCCTAACCCCGCATGTCCTCTCTCTCCCGAGTCGACATGCCCTCCAATCTCCTAGCAATCCCTACCACCTTCTAGTATGCCCATCTCCAACTCTCGAGCCATGTTATATCTGATACTGGGGTTGAGACCCTAAATAAATCGACGAACCGACTCTCGAACTGGAGCAACCAAGGTTGATGTATGCCTAGCCAAATCACTAAGTCGGACCGCATACTCTTACACGATCATCAAACCTTGGCCATGCATCTGTGAGACTCTGGGGAACATATCCGAGACTTGAGTCCAAGAGAGTGAAGCTGCCTCGACCGGACTACCCAACTCATATGCTCGCCACTAGTGATAGGTCGCTCCTCTAAGCTGGAACATGGTAAAAACAACGCCACTCGTCTCCACAATACCCATAGTGCGTAGAATTCGGTGGAACTCTTCTAGAAATCCCTGTGCACTCTATAACGCCAAACTACTGAAAGTATGAGGGTCATGCTTCTTGAACCTTGCAAGTCTAAGTTGTTATTCCTCAGATGTTACTGCCCTAACCGCGGGCTGAACTAGGACCTCGGGTTGTGTTGCCATGACACCTGAAACCTGACCAATGTGGACTCGCCGCTCTGGAGTACATGTGGCGGGAGTCTGAGTTCCTCCCCCAATATGTGAAGTAGATGGTGCAATCGGAAGCAACCCCTCTGGAGCCAATGTACCAAACATATTTAGGAACTATGCTAAAGTCTCCTGAAGTCCGGGGGTAACAACAAGCACTTTTGTTACCTGTCCCCCAACCGGAGCTATTGCCGGCTCCTCAAGTGTTGCTCTGGTAGGTGCCCTAGCTGCTGCACGTGCTCCTCTTCGGCCTTTTCCCCTGCCCCTGCCCCTGCCCTGCCTCTAGCAATACAAGCTCCAGGTGTCGCGTCGTCATTAACTGCACCTCGTGTCCTCACCATCTGTGAGAGTATAGAATAATAAAAGCTCAAACCCCGAGATCAATAAACTTGCACGATAGGAATGAAAGAAGTGAAATTGTCCTAATAGTTATGTAGCCTCTCAAAGATAAGTACAGAGGTCTCCGTACCGATCCACAAGACTCTACTAAACTCGATTATTACTCGTAGCACCTATGAACCTAGAGCTCTGATACCAACTTGTCCCGGCCTAATTCTCCCTCATGGGATGTCGTAATGGCACCTAGTCTTAGGGACTAGGTAAGCCTTACATTTACTGAAATAATAACAATATTAAATAAAGACTGACAAAATGCAAAGTAGAAATCACTATACAAGACTTACAATCCCAAAATTTGTAGTACAAGTCATAAGCTCTACTGAGTTTGGTAAAAGCCCTACAAATACAATTGTTTCAAAAATAGATAAAAAACATTGTAAATAAAAATCAGAAGGCGACTCTGAAACCTGCGAACGCAACAAAAGGGTTACCTTGAGTCTCCCAACAAGATCCACAGAGCTAACAAACGCTCGACTGAATACGATATACCTGGATCTGCACAAAAATGTGCAGAAGTGTAGTATGAGTACACCACAACGGTACCAAGTAAGTATCAAGACTAACCTCAGTGGAGTAGTGACGAGGGACAGTCAAGACACCTACTGGACTGAGTAACCTGGAAAAGTATATGTGTGGAACTAACAGAATATGATATCTCTACAAAACTATGCATAATGACATCTATAAAACGGTGCTTGCGATAAGAAATAGAAGCAACAATTAGCAGTGGAATAGAACAAGTAATAACACACTAGAGTAAGCTGAACACAGTTCAGATCCGGTGAAAACAAAAAAGAAAAGATAAGTAGCAACTTGATAAGAATAACCACTTTCACACCACGTGTCACGACCCAAAAACCACAAGTCATGATGGCACCTAACTCGACCCGCTAGGTAAGCCAACTAAGAGTCAATACAATCCTAATGAGATTTATAGGAAAACAGAGAAGAATTATCTGAACATTTATATATTAACCCGAGGACTGGTAGTACGAATCATGAGCTTCTAAAAACTTGAAATTTAAAAAGTTGGTACAAATAAATACACAATCTGTTTGAAAGTTACATAAACAAACTAGCAAAATCTATAGCTATCCAGGACAAGTTTTCCGGAATGCACGAACATCTTTCAGAGTCATCTCCCGACATCAGCAGCAACTCTGCTCAAAAATATGCACGCAAGGTGTAGAAGTGTAGTATGAGTACAACCGACCTCATGTACCCAGTAAGTATTTTTTCTACCCTCGTCGAAGTAGTGACGATGCTTTTAAGTTTAAAGATACTCACTGATAAAACCTGTACCGTAAACTAGCAATAGAACTATACTATAATACAATAGAAAAGAGTACACGAAAAAAAACGCAAAGCAATAATTGAGTACTAGAAGAGGTCACAATTAAACATTTTCCAATTTCTCGACCAATCTTTTCCTTAGAGAGAAAACCAATAAACCACGATAGTCACTCCATAACTTTCATAGCGTGATGAATGTACTCAGATATCAAGTCAATTACACGGCAACACCACTCGTGCATTTATCCCATCCTCACCAAATATGTGTATAACAGTACCAACCGGATGGCAGAAATGTCGATAACAGTAATGACAAAGTAGGAAATACGCAAGTAGCAATAATGAATAAGGATATACATATGGGCAACATTAGTAATACTAGGCGGAAAGAATAGGAGTAATGACAGCATTTTGGAAAGAAGAATATAAACTTCAACGAACTAGCATGGTGGAGGCCTAGATATAGATATAACAAATAAGAAAGGAACACGTGATCTTTATAAGTTAACAAGTAGAGGCGTGAATGACTAACATGGTAGAAGGCATGTACTAAAGTGCAACAAGACAGATACGACATGGATGTAATTATAACGGCAGGAAGTAGGCATGGTGTTTCAAAGTTAAGCAAGTAGAAGGCATGGGCAACACAACAACATTTGAGATAGAGAACAACAACATAACAGTAACGACAAGTCATATAAGTACCATAAGTAAGACAATAACATCTCAAGGTAAAGACATAAACGTATCTACAAGGAAAGGATATCACAACATAATGCATGTCCCTCGTCCTTACCTGCATGGAAAGTACCCTTCGTTCCATGAACTCGTGATAACATAAAATCATGATAATATAAATGAAATGGCACGGCATCACCCTTCGTGATTTACTTTCAAATGAAATGGCACGGCATCAACCTTTATGCTTTACACTCACATAACATGGCACGACATCAACCTTCATGCTTTTACACTCACATAACATGGCAGGGCATCACCCTTCATGATTTTACTCTCAAAAGATATGGCACGGCATCACCCTTCGTGCTTTACACTCTCCCTCACATGATAACATATATATAATGGCACAGAATCACCCTTCGTGCTTTACACTCTTCCTTACCAATCATATGTATATCAATGTCAAACAAGGTAGGAATCATAAATAACGTCAAGGATAGTGTTTAAATGAATATTCCAAATGAACCCCATTCATGACTTTCAAGCCAACAATAGGTCAATGCAACCTCAAGAGCCTTATTATACAAGTATTTAAACAAATCTCAAGAATGATCTACAACACGAGTATAGAATATAATATCTCAAGAATATTGGTCATAGAAATGTATTAATGATTAAGCATAACGATCACCAAATTAGACACATCAATGTTTTCTCAGATTTCCGTCAAATTTTGATCAAGTTAAAATAAACTAAATCTGGGTTTCTAACATTTAGTTCTATATTTTTAGTATCTATAAGTCAAGTAAGACATGAAGCAAGAAGGTCACGTAATTCGGCAAGGCACAATTCATAGCATAATCTATCCTTGAGCATGATTAATGTTGGCACATGCATATATACTCGTCACCTCATATATGTATCACCCCCGCATGTAGCAAATAATGTAAAATAGTAGGAAAATTTCCCTCAACAAAGTTAGGCAAGACACTTACCTCAATTTGGCTAACTAAATACTCAATTTAGCTTCTTCCTTTACAGTCTCACCTCTGCCCGGCTCAATCTAGCCAAACACGACTTAAATATATAACACAATGCAAGAGAAAACAATTTCAATTAATAAAGCTATGGCCTTTATACAATTTCCAAAAAGTCAACCCCAAGGCTCACCCGGTCTGAACTCGAGCTCAAGGGTAGGTCTTGACTACACATAGACCCCGAGTCCATGTACATGATTATTTTTCAAATTCGAGTCCTATTCGACTCAAATCCCAAATTTTTATTTTTCAAAACTTTGACAAAATCCCCAAGATTTTCCAAGGATTCTCATCAATTTGATGTCAAATCTTATATGTAATCATGAAATATAATTTAAAATTGATTAGAGGTAATTACCCAATGGTTTGGTATGAAACTCTCTTAACAAAATCTCCTCCCATCGAAGCTAGGGTTCAAAATATAACAAAATGAAGCTAAGTCCTGGAATTCTCGACTATATGCAGGCTGAAGATAGCGCAAAACCCTTCGCAAAAGTGAAGTTTGAAATTCTCTGTTGCCTTCGCAAATGCAACCAAAAAGGTCACAAATGCAAACATTGGTCTTTCACAAAAGCGACCAGTTGGTCGCAAAAGCGAACCTACCCAGCCCAGGCCTTTATCGCAAATGCGATACTGAGTTCGAAAATGCGAACTCAACAGGCTTCGCAAAAGCGACATTTCTTCGCAAATGTGAGTCCCTTTCCCAGCAACCCAGGTTTGCAAATGCGAGGTATACTTCACAAATGCGATAGTCTCATTTGCGACAAAAACATCGCAAATGCGATGACACCAGTACCAACACTCAAATAAAACATAAAATCATTCCGAAACTAATCCAAAAATCACACGAGCCCCCCGAGGCTCCAAACCAACTACCCACACTAGTCCAGAAAAACAAAACTGAACCCGCACGCGCAATCAAAACATCAAAATAACCTCTAAAAGCACGAATCGGACACCAAAACGCATGAAGATCAAAATAAACTTCAAGAACTTCTATAATTGCAACCAAGTGTCTGAACCATACCAAATCAACTCCAAACGACGTTAAATTTTGCAGGTAAGTTCCATATGACATATCGAAGTTATTCTAATTCCTGGAACTACCATCCGAATTTGATATAAAAAAGTCAACTTCCAGCCAAACTTATGAACTTTCCAAGCCTTCAAGTTTCTAACTTTTATCAATTAGTGTCGAATCCTTCTAGAAATGTCCAGAAGCAAAAATCCGGGCATACGCCTGAGTCTCAAATCATCATCCGGACATACTTGAACCCTCAAAACTCCAATCCGAGGTCAAATTCTAAAAAGTCAAACTTGGTCAACTCTTCCAACTTAAAGCTTCAATCCTGAAGTTTATTCATCCCAATAGATTTCGAACAACTTAAAAACCAAAACCGACAATTCACACAAGTCATAATACATTATGCATAGATACTTGTACCCTCAAACTAGCGAGTGATGCACAAATGCTCAAACAACAAGTCGGGTCGTTACACCAGGTTTATCCAATAATCTCCACGAGGTACCAACCTCAAATAATCACAATTCATGGCTCCCAATTCGTGAACACTATCACTTGGCATCGTGTGCCCTCATTACAACTGGTAGTTGTACGAACGACTCACGTGCCTGTTGTGCCCCCCTTTTTCCTCTCCTTTCGGATCGGTCAGGATTTTTGACATTATTGGGACAACTCATTTCCTTTAGGGAAGAGGGATATAAGGAATTTGAAGAGTCACCACCTAATGAATTAAGGTGCGTTAGGGCACCTACTATGGGTCACTTATAACACTAATTGTATAACCAGAGATTGGGTAAGGGCTTGGAATTACTCCAAGGGGAAGGTGTTAGGCACCCCTCAAAGTCCACAGTTGTGGGTCCTGGCCAAACTAACTTTGTGAATTGATCAAGTAGCAAAACGACAGTCTAAGCACACATATGTGACAAATTAAGGTCTCAGCATATTAGCAGTCTAGGCGCATATATGTGAATAGAACCTTGGTTTTTCATAGTCAAACAATATAAGCATACATGTATGAAAAGACAAGGGAAGTCCTAGGTTGTTTATCCTATAGGATCACATCTGTGCAATGCCCGGTAATCTTAAAGGAGAAGATCATGACGTTGGTGAGAGATGGAAAGATCATCATTGACGCACTCCTCAATGAGGGGCTACACGTTGCATTAGCACACAGGTCATTATATCATTACCTACCCATTATCCCACCCCTTAGTGGTTATTAAGAGAATTCAATTTACGAGCTCTAAGCGTGTTGTTACCCGTCCCTTCCTTGTGGTCCCGGAGGAGTTTAGGACCTGTAAATCTGGACTAGACAAACCCCTTAAGAGTCCCATGTTTACCTCCACATGTATTGCACATAAATAGCACGTCTCAAACACAGACAAAAGTAGTTTTATTAGAAAAGGATCCTAAGACAGGATATCTAAGTGAACACCAATACACAGAAATATGCAACATTGTTTCATATACTCAACTGCAGGATCCTAATCAGTTTGCCTACAGATTTTAAAACCTGTGAGCCCTTAAGCAGAAACACAATAAAAGCAGTTTCCAATTTTATAGATATTAGTTACCTAAGGTTTTCCTAGGCGTGGGACTGTACGTAATAATAATTACAGGACATTTTGAGCAATTTGGAAGTTATTTAACATTAAAAAAAAAACAATTTCTCTAGGTGATACGAGTCTGAGAGTGAAAGGATTGATACCAGTTTTGTTGACCCAAATCACTGCATGGTTTTGAAGATTGACAAATGTCTACCCAGTTGAACCAGGTCCATCAGGGAAAACATACTTGAACAGTTCCATTGGCACAAGAACTATGTACAGGAGATAAACGTGATTGTGAATTATCCATGAACCAAGAGATTGTCTCCTAATGCGAAAAGGTTGCAAATTGATAAGAGGTTAGAGTTCGAGTTCAGCAAGGACAGTAACAAAGGGAAGAAGTTGAGTTAAACACAAACTCTTCTACCAAGGAAGAGTTGCATTAGAACTAAACAAGAACACCTCAACTACTGCCACTATATAATGTTGAAGCATTCCTGCTGAATTCTGATCGCACAAAGGCAAAAGTGAAACAAGAATTGAAAGCAAAATTACCAAAGTTATTTTGCAAGCAAAATCCTTGTGCGACACATAGGCTACTGACCGGCTAGAAGAATCAGTTCCATATGTTTGTCTGTCGAGTCCAGTTGGTTGTAGTAGGTTACTTAATATTGTATCTTTCAGCTTTATTAGAAGCAATTGTAATAGGTACACATTGTTCAAGTTAGAGTTAACTTGAAGCTTGTCGCAATTAGCTAGAAGCTAGGTTGCTACAAAGGGATTAGAGTTAGTCCTAGCTTTACAAAAGAGTTTATTTTGTAAATGTTGTTTGGATCAGAGTTGTAGTTAAGAGTTTGGGAAAAATCCTACTGAGTAGTAGGTCGTGGTTTTTTTCACCTTTTGAGCCAGGTGTTTTCCACGTAAAAATCTCTGTGTTTTTACTTTACTGCATTTATTATAATGCAACAGTAGAAGTTGGAACACCAAGAAGAAACAGGTTCTTCTATTGAGACAGCACTCGAAAATTGGACACCACACAAATCTCCCCTCCCCCCCTCTTGTGTGGTATTGAAGTATAAAACATCAATTGGTATCAGAGCACGTTATCCTTGAAAAGGATAACACCTTGGAAAAGATCAAAATGAATGCACCACCTGGAAACTGGGAGGGTCAATCAACTGCAATGCCACCACTCTTCAATGGCCAGTATTACTCATGGTGGAAGAACAAGATGAAGGACCACCTGATTGGAGAAGACTATGAACTCTGGGACATAGTCATTGATGGTCCTTTAGCTACCATGAAGAAGACTACTGAAGGTGTAGATGTACCAAAGACTAGAGCTGACTGCACTACTGAGGATCTGAAGTAATAGAGAAGAATGCAAAGGCCAAAAGGTGGCTAGTTTGTGGACTAGGTCCAGACGAGTATAGAAGAATCCAAAGCTACACCACTGCCAAAGAAATATGGGATACCTTGCAAGTAGCCCATGAAGGAACACCTCAGGTAAAAAGATTAAGAGGTACTCTACTATACTCTTAGTATGAAAACTTCACTATGAAAGAAGGAGAGACAATCCAAGAGATGTACACAAGGTTCACAACTTTGACAAATGAACTTAAGCCTCTTGGAAGAGTCATTCTTCAAGAGGACGGGGTAGAGAAGATCCTGACAAGGGTCTTACCAATTTACTAGGAAAGTAAGATCACTGCTATCCAGGAATCCAAAAATATGGCAACCCTCATATTAGACGAGCTAATTGGAAACCTGACTACTTTTGAACTCAGAAGGCAGACAATGAAAATGGATGCTCCAAAGAAGGAGAGGAGTCTAGCACTGAGTATCACTGAGGGAGCAGATATGGAGGAAGATGAGATGGACATGATCACCAAGGAATTCAGAAACTTTCTCATAAGGAAGAAGGGCCTCTCTAGAGGAGTAAATTTCAACAAAGCAAAAGCTCCAGAAAGGCCAACCAACAAGGGATGCTACAAGTGTGGAAAGACTGGCCACCTTATCAAGAACTGTCCTAAGTGGGAAATGGAAAGGAAAAAAGAGAGATATGAAAGAAGGAACTGGTCCAACCCAAGAAAACCACAACAGAAGTTATGGTTGTTGCTTGGGGGGGAAAGTTCAGATGAAGAATCAGAAAATGGTGATACTGAAGATCAGGCGCTCATGGAAATTAGAGAATATGATGAGGAATCACATGAAGAACCGGAGGTAAGTATCTCCCATCTTAAATTCAAAATAAAGTTTCTATCTAAAGAAAAACTCTCTGAGTTTCTACTTGATTTCATGGATGATTCAGAAGAAACAACCAAAGAGAAGGATCAACTTTCTAAAGAATGTGCAATGCTAAAAGCAAAATGCATGAACCTGGAAATCAGAGTAAGTGAATCTGAAAAGAAAAACAATGTCCTGTTGAACCAGGTTCATCCACTTGAAACTGAGATTCTAGAACTAAAATCTGAAAACTTAAAACTGAAGTTAGGATCAAGTAAAAAGGTTGTTGATCATTCCCACATCATGTTAGAAGAAAATATGGGAAAACTAAAAGATAAGATGTATGCCAAGGATGAAAAGATAATAACACTTAAAGAAGAACTTGGAAAAGTCAAACATGAATTAGATCAAACTTGTAAATGGAATAAATCCTCTGATGCCTTGACATGGCTTCAAGAGAATCATAGTAGCAACCAGAGAGGGCTTGGCTTTGGGAATCAAATGCCCAAGTGGGATCACAAAAGCAAGTATCTCACTCTTCCTGAGAATAAAATCTGCACCGATTGTGGTAAGACTGGCCACTAAAAAAAATGAGTGTACTGCAAGAGAGCAGGACAGTCGAAGAATTGAAAGTTTTGTTAAAAAGAAAAACTGACTGCCAAATTGGGCCATAAAAATCTTGATTCATCCATTCTCTCATAGAAAAGGACCTAAACTAGTTTGGGTTCTTAAAAATAACCCCTAATTTCTTTTTGTAGGTTCAAGTGAGAGGAAGCAGCCAAATTTGGTATTTGGATAATGGTTGCTCAAGGCACATGACAGGGAACAAGGAACAGTTCCTTTCACTTGAAAGACTCAAAGGAGGAAATGTCTCCTTTGGAAATGGAAATAAAGGTGAAATCATAGGGGTTGGTAAGGTAGGTAAGGATGACACACGTTCCATTGAACATGTGTACTTGATAGATGGCTTGTAATATAGTCTGATCAGTGTGTCACAATTGTGTGACAGAGGTAACCTTGTCGCATTCACTTCCACAAAATGTTTTGTGATCAACCTGCTTACTGACAAAATTATTTTGCAGGGAAAAAGAATGAATAACATCTATGTCATAGACTTGTCCACGCTGTCTGAAAATGAACTTACTTACTTAAGTGATTGGACAGTGATCCCCTCCTTTGACACAAAAGACTTGGCCATGCGAGTCTGAATCAACTTAACGAATTAGTCTCTAAAGACTTAGTGGTAGGGCTTCCTAACATTAAGTTCAAGGAAGACAAAGTTTGTGAGGCATGTGCAAGGGGGAAGCAGGTAAGATCTTCTTTCAAAAGTAAGAAAATGGTAAGTACCACCAGGACGTTGGAACTGGTTCATATGGACCTATGTGGTCCTATGAGAACTCTGAGCAGAGGTGGTAAAAATATGTAATGGTGCTAGTTGATGACTATTCAAGTTTCACTTGGACCTTGTTTTTGACATCTATGGATGAATCATTTGATATGTTCACCTCATTTGTTAAGAAAACTCAAAATCAGTTAGGAAATCAACTAGCATCAATAAGATCTGATCATGGTATTGAATTTGAGAATGCAAAGTTTGCTGAGTTTTGTGATTAACATGGTATCAATCACAACTCTTCTGCCCCTAGAACCCCACAGCAAAATGGGTTTGTTGAAAGAAAGAATAGAACTCTTGAAGACATGGCAAGAACCATGCTTCTTTCTAGAAAACTACCCCACATCTTCTGGGCAGAAGCAATAAACACTGCATGCTACATAATAAAAAGATGAATGACTAGCCTCTGGTAGAGAAAACTCCTTATGAATTACTTAAAGGGATAAAGCCCAACATATCCCACCTTAGAGATTTCGGATGCAAGTGCTTTGTGCACAATAATGAAAAAGATTCCCTAGGTAAATTTGATCCCATAAGTGATGAGGGAGTATTCTTGGGATATTCATCACATAGAAAAGCTTATAAAGTGTACAACAAAAGAACTATGTGTGTAGAAGAGAGTGTGCATGTTATCTTTGATGAAACTAACACTCTTTCTGAGAGACAGGAACCAGAAGACGGGGAGCTTGGACTGGTAAGAAGCAGTGTACACATTGAAGCAAATATGGAAGATGGAACAGGTGATGGACCAGGTCCAACTACCCCAAGAAACATGACAGAGGAAACTCAAGATGTGCACCCTGGCCCTGATCCTGCTCCACAACAACAAGACACCATGGAACTATCTAGAAGTGAACAGTTGGTGCTCAAACCACACAGATACCAGAGCTCTCACCCTCTTGAGAACATCATAACAGATTTGACATCTGGAATCAAAACAAGATCTTCCTTGAAATATCTGTGTACGTTAGTTGCCTTTCTATCCTTGATTGAACCAAAGAACATTGGTGAGGCCCTACAGGATGTTGACTAGGTAAATGACATGCAATAAGAGATGAATCAATTTGGAAGAAGTCAAGTATGGCACTTAGTACCCAGACCACTAGACAGATCAGTGATTGGCACAAACTGGGTCTTCAGGAACAAGCTCGATGAGGATGGAACTGTTACAAGAAACAAGGCTAGACTGGTTGTTCAAGGATACAGTCAAGAAGAGGGAATTGACTATGATGAGTCCTTTGCCCATGTGGAAAGACTGGAGGAAATCAGACTTCTTATAGTATTTGATGCACACATGGAATTCACTCTCGACCAAATGGATGTTAAGAGTGCCTTTCTCAATGGCTATCTGAAGGAATATGTATTTGTCAAACAGCCTCCATGTTTTGAAATCAAGGAGTCACCTGACCACGTATAAAAACTAGACAAGGCTCTCTATGGTCTCAAACAAGCACCTAGAGCATGGTATGAGCGGCTATCAAATTTCTTGCTAGAACATGGGTACAAACGAGGAAAAATTGATAGCACCTTGTTCTTAAAGGAAAAGGGTAAAGAACTCCTGGTTGTGCAAATATATGTGGATGATATCATATTTGGGGCGACTTCTGAAAAATTGAGTAAGGAATTTGTTATACTTATGGGGAGTGAGTTTGAGATGAGTATGATGGGTGAGCTAAACTTCTTATTAGGCTTGCAAATCAAGCAAAACTCAAATGGAACAATGATCCATCAACAAAAGTATGTGAAAGAATTTCTCAAAAAAAATTAAAATGGAAGACTCAAAGGAAATAGACACCCTCATAGCCACAGCTACAAAATTGGATGTGGATGAACCTGGTTCATCCGTTGATCAGAAGATATACAGAGGGACGATTGGGTCTCTATTATATCTCATTTCCAGTAGACCTGATATTGTGTTCAGTGTAGGATTGTGTGCTAGGTTTCAGGCAAATCCAAAGGAGTCCCACCTAACTGCAGTGACGAGGATTTTGAGATATCTGAAAGGAACCACTGATTTGTGACTTTGGTATCCTAAAGGTAGTACTTTCGAACTTGTAGGATATGTTGATGTTGATTATGCAGGTTTCTTGGTTGACAGGAAAATTACTTCAGGCATGGATCACTTTTTGGGCTCCTGCCTTGTGTAAGGACCACCAAGAAACAAAATTCAATAGCTTTGTCTACTGCTGAGGCTGAGTATGTGGCTGCAGCCTCATGTTGTGCTCAGTTGATGTGGATCAAGCAACAACTCATGGACTTTGGTATAAATGTGGGATGCATTCCTATTTTCTGTGATAACACTAGTGCAATTAGTATGACCAAGAACCAGGTTCATCATAAGAGAACTAAGCACATAGATGTTAGACACCACTTCCTTAGGGATAACTATGAAAATGGAATGATCACAATTGAATTTTGTGCTACTGACAAGCAAATTGCAGATATCTTTACTAAAGCACGGAGTTGGGAGCATTTTGAGAGAAACCGGCTTGAATTAGGGATGATTAAGATCACCTAATTGGAAAAACAAAAATGAAAAGAAAAATTGAAAAATGAAAAAAAACAATTGGCTAGAAATACTAACATAGATAATCAACCAGACTAATCATTGCTCAGTATCATGACTTTACTGTCATACTCTCTTGCCATGTATTAATATGATTCCCTGGTTTCTAATGATATTTTTCTATATTTGTAAATTGAGGCATATCTAAATACTCTAACACGATAAACCTGGTTCATTGTTGTTGGTTCATCTGAAGGACAAGGTACATGCTCATCTCCATACACTTATTGAATTAATTACAGTCACACACGAGAAGGACTCTATCGATATTTGGTTCGTTTTAAATTCTTTGTACTTATCCCAAAATGAACTTGTTCCAAGAAGTCCCATCGCTACTTAATTAGCCTAGATTTAGGGGACTCATAACCGTCTAATCAATGACAGTCCTACAGCGTTTAGACTTCCACTTGATTACTAAGTCTGACCATTGTATAATTCCTAGCCATATCTTATAAAAAGGCAATCATTACTTCCCCTCTTAATAACATAACAAGTCGAACCAAGTTCATCATTCTTCTCAAACCAAAATTGATCAACTCTCTTCTCTTCCAAAAACTATTCATAGCAATGTCTTCACCACCTCCCGTTTCATCTTCTTTCTCCGCCCACGATTATGAGGATGTTGATTCTAGTTCTTATTGTCCATCAGTGTACAATTCACATTCACCAGCTAGATCTACAACCCCCCAAAACCCTCCAGTTCTTGAGCCTACTCATGAACCTACACCCAACCCCACTCCAGCCCCTAGGGCACGAAGGGTGAAAATGTTGGCCAAGAAATCAGTGGATTCTGGCTCTCGTGCAAGATTCTTGGAAGAAATTCTTAAAACTAGCGAGACCCATGAGTCTGAATCTTCAAGTGAATCTTTCAAATCTGCTAATAAGTATGAAGCACCAGGTTCATCCAGTTCTGAGCAAGGTAATCTTGAAGTTGATTCTGAAACTGCTACTACTGAAAACAGGTTTGTGTTGGTTGGGTTAGTTGTTGATGTTGAAGTACCGGATAGGCAAAGAAAATTAGGAAAAAATAAAATTCTTTAGAGAGAGGGAAAAGGAGGTTTTGTAAGGGGATCTAGGGAGGACGGTACCACTTTGGCAATTTGTGGTCCCGTTCCTGAGATTGTTGAAGAAGCTGTCACAAATTTAGGGGGAAGTGTTGTTGAGGAAGCAGTAGCAGGTCTAAAGAGCTTACAAAAATCAGCAGATGAACCTGGTTCATCTATCGAGAAGACACTGGCTGATATGATGAGGAAGCTGGGGGATTCTTATAACCCCAAAAAGAAGAGAACTCAAAAGTTCAAGAAAGTCACTACCCCAAGTCCTCCAAAGAAAAGGAAAGCTTATGTATCTGTTGATGCTCCTGTCCCAAAAGTTTGTGCTACACGAAGTGTTGTTCGACAAGGAGACGAAGAGTTGGAAAGGGCTCTGAGAGAGAGCAAGAAAAAGAAGGCTGCCAAGGGAAAGGCGAAGGTAGGAGATCCTATTGAGGTTGTTATTGTTGATGATGGTATGATGGACCTGGTCCATCCTGAGGAGAAGCCTGCTCCAATTGTGGTAGAGACACCTAAACCAAAGAAGGCTAAGGCTTCTTCCAAGAAGTCAGCTGTTGTGTCTGCCACACCCTCAACATAGCAAAAAGGACCACGTCTAAAGTCAAGAAAGTGAAGGTTGTTGAAAAAGAAGAAGAAAAAGAATGGAGTGGAGGAGAGGAGGAGATGTCTGGTGAGCAATATGACAAACTCACCTTGTTTGGAAAGCGTACAATTCTTAAGGGAAAGTTGGTGAAAGATCTGGAAGAATCCGGAATGATCTTTTTGATGGATGCGCTGGATGTACAAGGGTGGAAGAACATGATTCTTCACCTTGAAGGAAGGATGGAAAGGAACTAACTGGTGGAGTTTATGGCCAATGCAAGTGTCAAGAATGGCAGGGTGACCTCCACAGTCAAAGGAATTCAGATCACTTTTGATGCAAAGGAACTGGGAGAGATTCTGAATATACCTGCTGAGGGCTACGATGATTACACTAGGCAAAGATGGCCTAGTCTTGATGGAATGGCCTCATCTCTCAACATCACCATATTCTTTTGGGAAAATGAGGAGGAACCTGAGCCCAGGTCAGTGTTCAAAAGTGAAATGAAGCCCCAGAACAAGTTGTTCTTCGAATTTGTTATCAAGTTTCTGCTTCCAAGACAAGAGCATAGGCACATCGCTAGTTACATGGACTTGACGCTTATGGAGTGCCAGTATAGGGGAAAGCAGATTTTCATCATTCAGCTCTTGGACAGAGTTGTAAATGGAACCAAAGCACATGATATTCCTTATGGCTTTATTCTGACGGCTGTGCTTGCCCACTTTGAGGTTCTTGTGAAGAAAGCTGAGATGGTTAATGCTAATGATTATTTTGGGAAGAACACTTTGATGACATGTGATTATCTTGTCAATGTTCCTGAGGATGAACCTGGTTCATCTAGGAAGCAGCCAGTCAATAGTAAAGTCAGTTCATTGGTGCAGGAAAGAGAGATAAAGGATGCTGAGATCCTTAGATTGAAATCTCGCCTTCATGAGGTGGAAGCTGAGCGAGATGCTCTCAGAGTTGAACTAGCAAAAGAGAAGGAGAAAAATGAAGGTGTTCTTCAACAAATGCTTTCTCTCCTTCAAGCCAAGAACCCAACCTCATCTGCCCCTACCCAACCTTAGGATGTCCAGAGCCACAACTCCCCCCCCCCATTGCCCAGTTCGGGACTTGTTCTGTGTTCTTTTGTTTTGCTCATGGTTATGACTTTTTCAGTTCTTTTTGTGTATGGTTTTTGATTACTGACTAATCAATGAATTCTGCTTCTGTTAGTTATTGACTTTGTCTCAGTTTCTTACATAGCTTGCATTTATTGGTTTCTTTTGATAATTAAATCATGTTTGCACCTGCAGTTTCCTCAATGGCCATGAGTAATTGTTAACAAACTCTGGTAAGTTATCATTTTGCAACTTTTCGATGATGCCGAAATGGAGAAGAAATGTGCTTTTAAAATTTCAAACTGTTGTGATATTTATAACCTAATGAACCTGGTCTCTCTATGATAAATGCTTAAAACCATACAAAGTGTTGAAGTGTATACAGGGTTAAGCACAGAGTTTGCCATCATCAAAAAGGGGGAATTTGTTGACCCAAGTCATTACATGGTTTTGAAGATTGACAAATGTCTACCCAGTTGAACCAGGTCCATCAGGGCAAACATACTTGAACAGTTCCATTGGCACAAGAACTATCTATGTACAGGAGATAAACGTGATTGTGAATTATCCATGAACCAAGAGATTGTCTCCTAATGCGAAAAGGTTGGAAATTGATAAGAGGTTAGAGTTCGAGTTCAGCAAGGACAGTAACAAAGGGAAGAAGTTGAGTTAAACACAAACTCTTCTACCAAGGAAGAGTTTCATTAGAACTAAACAAGAACACCTCAACTACTGCCGCTATATAATGTTGAAGCATTCCTGTTGAATTCTGATCGCACAAAGGGAGAAGTGAAACAAGAATTGAAAGCAAAATTCCCGGAGTTATTTTGCAAGCAAAATCCTTGTGCGACACAAAGTCTATTGACCAGCTAGAAGAATCAGTTCCATTTGTTTGTCTTTCGAGTCTAGCTGGTTGTAGTAGGTGATTTAATATTGTATCTTTCAGCTTTATTAGAGGAAATTGTAATAGGTACACATTGTTCAAGTTAGAGTTAACTTGAAGCTTGTCGAAATTAGCTAGAAGCTAGGTTGCTACAAAGGGATTAGAGTTAGTCCTAGGTTTACAAAACAGTTTATTTTGTAAATGTTTTTTGGCTCAGAGTTGTGGTGAAGAGTTTGGGAAAATCATACTAAGTAGTAGGTCGTGGTTTTTTTCACCTTTTGAGCCAGGTGTTTTCCACGTAAAAATCTCTGTGTTTTTACTTTACTGCATTTATTATTCCGCAACAGTAGAAGTTGGAAAGGACATCTATATGTGAGACTGTTTTAATGCCTTTTCGTGGATCAGTGATTTATTGTAATTAAACTAGGCGTGTTCAAACAAATGCAAATAGAATCCCTTAGAACATGGTATCTAAATGCACACAGGAATGCAGACTTGTGTTGAGGTTATTTATTAACCTAATAGCAGGATTTCTAAGTGAGAATACTTGTGCAACATTAAGGCATGGATTGATGACAAGTAATATGCTGAAGCAGTAGATGTGAAGCCCTAAGGACATGATATCTAATGCATGTTTGGCATGATTTGGATGAACACATTGATCCTAAGTCATGAATTCTAATGCAAAATACACAAAATGTAAAGCCTAAAGCATGCCTTCTACCCAACAATATCAACAATAATATACGGCTACCCTCCCCTTTCACTAGCCACCCCGATATTTATTTCAAATAGATATAATTAGTACAGACCAATGGATGAATGAATTACATAAATGAAAATGAAATTAAACTATAGGGAGCCTGAAGCAGACCCAAATACATCCTGAGAATACCAAGCCTTCCATAACGTCAAATTCCAAGAGTTTCATAGTCAATCTCATGTCCAAGTGTGTCAGATTTCCCTAAGGACCTCAAGGATCCCGGGCAGTGCTCACACCTAGACTTTCATAGCAAGAACTAAGTAAGTGCAGTGTGGGAGGGCCAGCCCTAGTGTGTTAGAGTTCAGAGGGATCTCAAAAGGATCCCAAGGCAGTCACACACTGGAAGGGCAGAACCTAGTGACTTAAGAATAGAGTGAGAGTGTTTGACATAGTTCTGAAAGAGGTTTTGATAAGAGAAACATCATTGAATTTATTCAAGAGGTAAAGGAGTTTTGAAAAGGAACTGATTAGTAGTAAAACAACTTGAAAAAATAGTGTGAGTATTTTTGAAAATTCAGCAAGCAACTTGATTGGCTACAGAGAAAACAAGTCCAGTACTACTAACAACAAAGTTCACACAGAGGTATTGGGAAATTGGGGACATATAGAACACACAGGGTGAAACATATAACAACAGAAACACAGAACGTTCCAGGAGTTTATAGGATTTAAGGAATTGGTCATACAGCTTATGATACGACATATGGATTTCAGAACAGCCAGTTTAGAACATAGTTATACTAGACAAAATTGAACATAGAATCACAATTACTCGGGGGGTAGTAAATAACTTAGCAAAGCAGATTAATACCAGAAACGGAGTAAACAAACAAACAAATAATCAAACATACACACATGAAGTAGAGTTAGGTTGAGACATGCTAAAGAGGTAAGAGGCAGGATCAAGACATGCTAATCAAAACTCCTATAGGCTAATAACTAAATAGAGTAGTCCAGGCATGCTAGGTGAAACAGAAATTTAGGCATGCTAGTCACATATTGAACAACCAAATAATAAACAGGAACAAGACTGGAAATCAGTGGTCTAAAGCAGTAATAGAACACATAGAGTTTAGAACTTGAAATTGAATCAGAACATACCAGTTAAGGAGAGCAGACACAGAATATAGAGCAAGTTTAGTGCAATAACTAGCTTTGGCTTACACACGTCTAGTTCAATAGAAGTAGCAAGTAACAAGAAAGAGCAGAAAGCTTTTAAGTGTAAGATAGAATTGTTGAACTAGTGTTCGTGTGTTAGTGAGAATAGAAGAGGGAATTTATAGCAGTTGGGAGCTAGACAAATAAGGTAAACAATCAATTGTTCAATAATTAGGGACAATTACAGAATCAGTCAAGCATAAATCAGTAAAGTCTTCCCTTAATTAAGGGAGTAATTCACCAACGGTGAAGAGCAGGTAGTTAATTAAGGAAAGACATCAAACAACTGAAGTATAGAGTAGGTAATTAGGGGTAAATACACAAAGGGTTCAATTAAGGAAATAACCAGTAAGAATCAATGAATAATACGGCTAAATCAGAGAATAAGGTAAGAAATAATAACAGGCTGTAAAACAATATGGAAATCATTGAGGAAATCAACACAGAGGTATAACCACAGCAAATCAGTGAATCAAGGACTCAAAATGAGGTCAATTATAAGGAAAATAGCATAGGTTCTCATGAATAGGCAGATAAGTTGAGTATAAACAGAACGAATCAATCTGGACCCTAATAGGACATATTAGGGTAAAATCACAAAAATATTCAAATTAAATGAAGCAGTATTCATGAAAGTCAAACACATAGCAGAATCATATAGCAAATAATCAAAGACGAACTTCACATAGTGCAAAAATTAAGGGTTTCAACATGAACTAGTTAGGGTTGAGAAGAAACTCAACATAATCGATTAAAACACATAAGAATCAGAAAAATAAGCATTTAAAAATCTGAAATCATTTTTTGAAGAAAAGATTTTTCAGTAACCCTAGTTAGGAAAAAAATAAAAAGTCGTTTGAAAATCGGTCGATTTTTCTATAAAAACAAGCGAAAACAGTTTGATCCTTCTCAGATTTGTACAGATCTAAAAAGTTAAGAAACGAACTTAGGGTTTTTTAGGAAATAACCCATAGATGAAGACATAGGCTTAGAAACCCATAGGTTTAGGCAAAAAATAGAACGATCTTACTTAAATAGAGCCATGGCGGCCTGAGACTGGTAAGAATAGGCCAAAGGTGTGAGTGGACTGATCCATGGTCTCTTGAGGACCTCAAAGATAGAAAAAACATGGCGTAGGAGAGCCGTTAGGGCTTGAGGATGGTGATAATCCACCATAGTCGATGGCAGGCAAGCAACGACGAGGGGGAATTAGGGTTAGGGCGGAGAGGATTTGGAGAGGAGAGTGAAGGGTGACGGCGGAGTGTGAGAGGAGAGTGAGGGGTTTGGGGGGTCGTTTAGATTAATTTAGGAAACAATTAATCCGGGTCGTTGATCAAAAATGATCAACGGCCAAGATTCATCAAGACCTGGGTCGGGTTTGGGTAGAAGTTTGGGCCTGGGTGCATTGGGCTAATTAATTA
Source organism: Nicotiana undulata (assembly GCA_005239495.1). Taxonomy (NCBI): domain Eukaryota; kingdom Viridiplantae; phylum Streptophyta; class Magnoliopsida; order Solanales; family Solanaceae; genus Nicotiana; species Nicotiana undulata. The sequence goes on from MDKH01052877.1 coordinate 43,802, forward strand.
GGCATTTGGGTTGGTTATATAGGCTATAATTGAAATAAAATAGGGCCATTTGGTAAATATCCAAGCAAATTAATTAAACTAATTTGTAAAATAATTACTAATTATAAAAAAAGAATTTCACGCATAGATATGTTTTGAAAATGGCTATTTATCATTTAAAAATATAAAGGACTAATTTTCTAGTAAAAGTGATACGAAAATTATATATGTGGGCTATAAATGCAAAGTTATTGCAATTGTAGCCAAAAAAAAACCAAATTGGCTATTCATGGAATAATTTGGACTTAATAGGACCATAAATAATGGATTAAATCATTAAATGTCTTTGAAATCATTTGTGATGTAATTTTGTAATTATTTATTAGAAATAAAATGTTGGACAAATTAATAAAAAAATGTAGAAAAATTGTGGAAAAATACCAATTAATGCCTTGGGTATCAACAGTGCCAATATAACAATTCTCACATAGAAGGTAAAAGAACTAGGGTATGTATAAATGATCAATAACATCAGGATCCATCTTCTTAAACAGATAAGGATGATCGGTAACATGTATGATTGTGCAAGTGTTCTATCACAGTTCAGGCCAACGAGTAGGGGTAGAGGAAAATGAACGGCACATAAAAGACGATCTCCGCGATTTGCACAAGGCAAAACTCACACAAGTTAGGTGCTCCACTACACAAATATCAACAACAAGAATGACCTCAGGCCATCTCAAGCCATCACAAATGAATCCCCGACATAGTCCACCTTATCTCGCCACGTGCGTCATAATAAAGTAAATGCCTGCCTTGTCTCACCGCACGCGCATAATACTATTCCCACCTTGTGTGGCCACATGCGCAAACCATATATAACCCGCCTTGTCACGCCGCATGTGTAAATATCAATACTAACAATAGCATAGCAGAAACCTCATGCAAACACCCGAACAAAACCTCCCAACAATATCATGTGCCAAAAACACAACATCACAATTGAATGACTTTCACAACATGTGCCCATATTCCAAAACACTTCATCTAAACTGTGTCAATACAACAACCGCACATAGCCCTTGGCTCAACAAAACTGAGTAAAACAGCAAAAAGAACAACAATAGCACGAGAACACGACAAGTAAATCAACTCAAGGGCTTTCAAACCCAAAGAAATGGAAAAATGAGCTCACAAAGAATAAACACAATAGAGAATACTAGTTACAATAAGAATATCTCAACAAGGAACAAATAATATGTAACAATGATTCTACAAAGTATAATTCGACAACAAGGGAGATAACATGAGTTAATAATTCCAAATAAGGATGAGGCAACTACATAAGAGATAATAATAATTTCAACTAAGAATAAGCGATTAGGAAAGGATAGCATGGCTGCCGAAGAGGCTACAACTACAGTTGAGGCACAGAAGAGTCAAATAGGCAATAAGGGCAGAACGTGAGGCAATTAATTCAAATTAAGACACGTAGAGGTGAAACAAGTAAATGGGAGAATTAACATAACAATATAACTTCATATCTAATGAACATAAGAACCTAAGAACCCTAAAAGGTCAACTTTCAACAAATGAGTCGAGCACGTACTCGTCACCTCGCGTACACAGGTTTCACATGACACAATTAGCATAAAAGACTAAAATCCTAAGGGGTAGTTCCCCCACACGAAGTTAGGCAAGATACTTACCTCAAGGAAGATAGATCGATATTCTAAAAATGAATTTCTCGAATGAAATAACCTTCGAACGGCTCAAATTTGGCCAAAATAACTTCAAAACATAAATAAAACTCGTTAGAAAACTATTCCGGATAATAAAGCTTCAATTTTTATCAAAAACTAAAAATCAACCCAAAAGTCGACCCTTGGGCCCGCATCTCGAAACCCAAACACCCATTCTGATGCGAGTTCAACCAAACTAAAATTATCAAATTCTGATACCAATTCGTCCCTCAAATTATCATTTTACATTTTGAGAGTTTTCTTCAAAAATCCTCAATTTCCAGAACTCAAAACACTAATTTAAATGATAAAATAAAGATAGAATCATGGAATATAATAAATTTCGGTTGAAGATCACTTACCCCAATGATTTTCTTGAATAACCCACGACGAATCGCTCAAAACTGATCTCTAAAACTCCTAAACCGATAAAAATGGCTAATCCTCGAAATAGAGTACTTTTATATTCTGCCCAGGTATTTGTACATCACGATCGCGAAGGAACAAATTCGATTGCATACAAGAAGTTACTCTTCCCAGAAAAGCACTACGTGATCGCATAAAAGGCAGTACACTGCCCCACCAAAAGCTCTATGTGAACGCGGACAACTTGATGTGAACGCGAAGAAGGAAAAGGCACACTTCCGCAATCGCGGACTTATCTGTGCGAACGCAAAGAGGAAGATTGTCAGCCACCAAATAACCTTCGTGATCGCATAGAATGGGACACCAGATAACAGAACAACCATCAAAAACTGGAGAAAATGGCATGTAGCCCGTCCGAAATACGCCTGAGGCCTCCGAGGCCCCATCAAAACACACCAACAAGTTCCATAACCTAACACGGACTCGCTCGAGGCCTCAAATCACATCAAACAACGTTGTAACTACGAATTGCACCATGAATCGAACTCATGAACTTTCAAATCTTCCAACTTCTAAAACTCGTGGCGAAACCCATCAAATCAATCTGGAATGACGTCAAATATTTCATGTGAGTCCCAAATGACATAACAGAGCTAATCCAACTCTCGAAATTGCATTCCAACCCCAATATCTCTGAAGTCAACTCTCGGTCAAACCTCTCAATCTTTCAAAACTTCAACTTTCCAAATTTCGGCAAAATGCTTCAAATTAACCTACGAACTTTCAAATCCAAATCCAGACGCACGCCTAAGTGCAAAATCACCATACGAAGCTGTTAGAATCTTCAGAAAACCATTTCAGAGTCATTTTCTCAAAGTCAAAACTCCAGTCAACTCTTACCTCTTAAGCTTCCAAAACTAGAATCTTTATTTCGAATTGACCCCGAATAATCTGAAAACCGAACTCGACCACACACGCAAGTCATAACACATGATATGGAGCTGCTCAAGATCTGTCGCTGAACGGGACGTAAATTATCAAAACGACCGGCCAGTCTGTTACATACTCCCCCTCTTAAACAAATGTTCGTCCTCGAACGTGCTAAGAATCGTCCAGAAGTCATCAGATCACTGGATGTATTCATCCTACATACACTCGCATGTGATCCTACGTCACCCCAATCCAACTAACACCTCAACAGTAATTTATCTCTTCCACCATTACCAATAAGCCTTAGACCAAAACTTTTACCATCCGTTCATCTCCAAAAGACCTGATTCTCACATCCACACTCGGTATCAACCCTAACCAGCTGCAAAAAATTATGCCTACACCCACCAGGTACAACCACACGTCGTAACACATCACGCATATGCCCATAATAACATCTCAGAACACAATAGTTGTCCCTAATCAACGCGAGCACCGCAATTAGTCGCATATCTGTTAGAACCTTATTTCAACCCTCCACAACACTGACAATGATGCATTAAACACGAAAACCTCATAACCATTCACCCGAATCAACAACTCACTTCTAACACCACTGGGGCACACACCACGCAAGCTAAACTCAATAAGCACAACACAAAAATGATTGAATATGCAAGGAGAAACACATAAAAGAACTATCAAACAAGCCCGACAGGCACAACCCCCGATCAATTCCATTATACGAATCAATTTACTAGGAAGAATCAAAGTATATGGACAACCACAAGGATCTCATCCTGATATAACTTACACCGTGGCACGTAGCCCGGTTCAAACACATAAAATCACGTAAAATTGCATGGGTCTCACCCTCCACTCTGAATCACAAATAGAATATACATCATACCACCCGAAACCTTTCACTAATTATATTCCGCTAACAAAATCACAATACTTGGAACTCCCAATCTATTAGAGAATCTACATCACGGATCATAACCAATCACTCGAAGATCACATCAAAACCCACCAAAATGAGCAACAGAAAGTCACTCCTAGTCCCGTAACTCTCAATAATGAATAAAAATAGAACGATAGACACGGGCTACCATTATAGAATCTCCCAACATGGGTAAACACATAAGCAGAGTACTAATCATGAAACTCACCCATAGGTGAAGCAAAAATAAGGGAGACTTACCTCGATAAGCCAAATCGAAACAAAGTACAAATGAGGCTCCTCTATAACAATCGAAACCATACATTTAGGAAATCATCTGGCACAATGGCCTAAAATTTACTGTATTAAACACATCAACGGGCTGGGCCTTCTCCTCTTCGGTGCCCTCTACTCGTCGAAATACCCCATGGTGACACATGTGTCAAGAGTCTCGGACAATCTCCCACCATGTGGCTGGTATCTTTCGAAGCAACCTCTTTGTTGACATGGCTGTGGAAACTGTGCGGTACGGATACTCTGAGACCCATGAGCACCAGAAATATCGTCAAAGGCTAAAGTGCAAACTGAACTAACTGGACCATGAAACCTCTACCATGTCGTGCCCTGCCTCCAAAATAAGGACCAGCAGATTTCTTTGATATAGGAGACCTCTTAGTCTCCCTACCCTCTCTCTCCTGACTCCATCTGTCCTATCACTCCTGACCCCGCATGTCTTCTCTCTCCTGACCCCGCTTATCCTCTCTCTCCCAAGTCAACATGCCCTCCAATCTCCTATCGATCCCCATAACTTTCTAGTATGCGATGTCCATCTCCAACTCTCAATCCATGCTAAATCTGATACTAGGGTTGATCCCCTCAATAAATCGACGAACCCGTTCTCAAACAGTAGCAAAACAAAGTTGGTGCATGCCTAGCCAAATCACTTAAACAAACCGTAACTATGGCACAGTCATAGAACCCTGGCACAACTGCTAAAATCCTACGCACCATGCATCTTTGAGACTCTAGGGAACATAATCCCTCAAGAACATATCCGAGAAAAGAGTCCAAGTGAGGGAATATGCCTCAACCGGACTATCCAACTCATATGCCCTCCACCACTGATACACCGCTCCTCTAAGCTGGAACGTGGTAAAAACAACCCCACTCGTCTCCACAATACACTTAGTGGGGAGAATGCGGTGGTACTCCTCTAGAAATCCATGTGCTCTCTCTAATTCCAAACCCTTAAAAGTAACAGGGTCTACTTCTTGAACCTTGCAAGTCTAAGTATTACTTCCTCAGATGTTGCTGCCCTAACCACGGGCTGAACTAGGACCTCAGGTTGTGTCGCTATGAGACCTAGAACGTGACCAATACGGACTTGCTGCTCTGGAGTACGCGCGGTAGGAGTTTGAGTTCCTCCCCCGATCTGTGAATTGGATGGTGCAACCGGAATCAACCCCGCTTGAACAAATGTACCAAACATGCTCAGGAACTATGCTAAATTCTCCTAAAGTCCGGGGGTAACAGCAAGTGCTTCTGGTACCTATCCCCCAACCGGAACTATTGGTAGCTCCTCAACTTCTACTCTAGTAGGTGCCCTAGTTGTGGCATGTTCTCCTCTTCGTCCTCTACCCCTGCCCCTACCTCTGCTCTCTAGCGATACCAGTTTTGGGGGCAGCGTCATCAGTAACTGCACCTCGTGTCCTCACCATCTGTGAGAGAATAGAATGATAAAAGCTCAAACCCTGAGATCAATAAACTCGCACGATAAGAATGAAAGAAGTGAAATTTTCCTAAAAGTTCTTTAGCCTCTCGAAGATAAGTACCGACGTCTCCATACCGATCTGCAAGACTCTACTAAACTCGCTTATGACTCGTTGCACCTATGAACCCAAAGCTCTGATAACAACTTATCACGATCCAATTCTCCCTCTATGGGATGTCGTGATGGCACCTAGTCTTAGGGACTAGGTAAGCCTAACATTTACTAAATAATAACAATACGAAATAACGGCTGACAAAATGCAAAGTAGAAATCTCTATACAAAACTTACAATCCTAAAACTGTTAGTACAAGTCATAAGCTCTACTGAGTTTGCTAAAAAGCCTAAAAATACAACTGTTTTGAAATAGAGATAAAACAGTGCAAATACAAAATCAGAAGGTGACTCCGAAGCTTGCGAACGTAGAATCATGTTTACCTTGAGTCTCCCCAGCAAGATCTATACAGCTAACAAGAGATCGACTAACTCCGATATACCTGGATCTGCACAAAAATGTGCATAAGTGTAGTATGAGTACACCACAGCGGTACCCAGTAAGTATCAATACTAACCTCAGTGGAGTAATGACAAGCAACAGTCAAGACACCTACTGGACTAAGTAACCCAGACAAGTTTAAGTGTAGTACTAAAATAATATACTATCTCTACAAAACTACGCATAATGACATCAACAAAATGGTGCATGCGATAAGAAATAGAAGCAACAATTAGCAGTGGAACACAACAAGTAATAACACAGTAGAGTAAGCTGAACACAGTTTAGATCTGGTGAAAACAAATCAAGGAAAGACAAGTAGCAACTCGATAAGAATAACCTCTTTCACACTAGATTTATCCAATAATCTCCACGAGATACCAACCTCAAATAATCACAATTCACTGGTCCCAATTCGTGAACCCTAATCACTTGGCATCTTATGCCCTCATTACAACTGGCAACTGCATGGACGAGTCACGTGCCAATATAACAATTCTCACATAGAAGGCAAATAATCAAGGGTATTTATGAATGATCAATAACATTAGGATCCATCTTTTTAAACAGATAAGGGTGATTAGTTATGTGTATGCTTGTGCAAGTGTTCTATCATAGTTCAGGCCAACGATTAGGGGTAAAGGAAAATGAATGGCACATAAGAGACGATCTCCACGATTTGCAAAAGATAAAACTCACACAAGTTATTCTTATGCTCAACAACAACGATGCCCCCAGGCCATCTCAAGTCATCACAAATCAATCCCCTACATAGCCCATCTTGTCTCGCTACATGCGCCATAATAAATTAAATGCCCGCCTTGTCTCGCCGCACGCGCATAATAATATTCCTACCCTGTCTCGCCATATTCGCACACCCGCATACATAACCCGCCTTGTTACGCTGCATGTGCAAATATCAATAGTAACAATAGCGCGCCAGAAACCTCGTGCAAACACCCGAACAAAACCTCCCAATAATATCACGTTCCAAAAACATAACATCACAATAGAATGACTTTCACAATATGTGCCCATGTTCCACAACATTTCATCTAAATAGTGTCAATACCATAGCCACGCATAACCTCGGCTCAACAAAACTGAGTACAACAACAAAAAGAACAGCAATAGCACCAGAATACGACAAGTAAATCAACTCAAGAGCTTTCGAACACAAAAAATGGAAGAACGAGCTCACAAAGAATAAACACAATAGAGAATACTAGTCACAATAAGAATAGCTCAACAAGGAAGAAATAATATGTAACAACGATTCGATAACAAGGGAGATAACATGAGTAAATAATTCCAAATAAGGATGAGGCAATTACATAAGAGATAATAATAGTTTCAACTAAGAATAAGCAATTAGGAAAGGATAGCATGGCAGTCGAAGAGGGTACAACTTCAGTTAAGGCACACAAAAGTCAAATAGGCAATAAGGGCGGAACATGCAGCACTTAATTTCAATTAAGACAAGTAGAGGTGAGTAAATGGGGGAATTAACATAACAATATAACTTCATATCTAATGAACATAAGAACCTAAGGAACCCAAAAAGGTCAACTCTCCACAAATAAGCTGAGCACGTACTCGTCACCTCGAGTACACAGGTTTCACATGACACAATTAGCATAAAAGACTCAAATCCTAATAGGTAGTTTCTTCACACGAAGCTAGGCAAGATACTTACCTCAAGGAAGATAGACTGATATTCTAAAATGAACTTATCGAGTGAAATAACCTTCGTACTGCTCAAATCAAGAAAAAATAACTTCAAAGCATAAATAAAACTCATAAGAAACTATTCTGGATAATAAAGCCTCAATCTTTATCAAAAACTAAAAATCAACCCAAAAGTCGATCCCCGGGAACGCACCACGAAACACGACAAAATTTACAATACCCGAACACCCATTCCAATACGAGCTCAACCATACTAAAATTATTAAATTCCGATACCAATTCATCCCTCAAATCATCATTTTACATTTTGAAAGTTTTCTTCAAAAATCCCCAATTTCCTCAACTCAAAACACTAATTTAAATGATAATATAAAGATAGCATCATGGAATATAATACATTTCGGGTGAAGAACACTTACCCCAATGATTTTCTTGAAAAGCCCACGAAGAATCGCTCAAAACCGAGCTCTAAAACTCCAAAAATGATAAATATGGCTAACCCTCAGAATAGAGTATTTTTATATTCTACCCAGATATTTGTACATCGCGATCGCGGAAGAACAAATGCAATCGCATACAAGAATTTACGCTGCCCAGAAAGCACTACGCAATCGCGTGAAAAGGGATGCGATTGCGTAGAAGGCAGTACACAGCCCCGCCTAGCCAAAGCAATATGCGAACGCGGAGAAGGAAAAGGCACACTTCCGCGATCGCGGACTTATCTGTGAGAATGCGAAGAGGAAACAGTCTTCCCACCTAACATCTTTCGCGATCGCGGCTTCACCTATGCGATCTCATAGAAGGGGACACCAGATATCAGAACAGTCATCCAAACCAGGAGAAAAATGGCCCGTAGCCAATCCGAAACACGCCCGAGGCTTTCGGAACCCTTTCGAAACACACCAATAAGTTCCATAACCTAACACGGACTCGCTCAAGGCCTCAAATCACATCAAAAAATGTCGAAACAATGAATCGCGCCATGAATCGAACATGAACTTTCAAATCTTCCAACCTCTAAAACTCGCACCGAAACCCATCAAATAAATCCATTTATTTGATTATTTTATTACTTCCTAAATCATAATATTTATTAATATAATGGAAAACATAGAACTACTAGGGGAAAATGATAGTAAATATGTAATTACAATAACGAAACACCCATAAGAACCCTCAAAACCCGGTGTCACAAGTGTATGAGCATCAACTAGGAAACATAATAAAATACAACATATGTCTAGAATACAAATTAGATAGGAGAACATAAATAACACTGATGGAGACTCTACAGGCTGCAGATCGTAACATGAAATGCATCTCACGGAAAGTCCACGCAACATCCGCACCTTTGTGCCCAAAAGACTAGCAGGTATATAGGTACCTGCACAAAAATGTGCAGCATGTGTAGTATGAATACGTAAATCAACGCGTACCCAATAAGTATCTAGCCTAACCCCGGGGGAGTAGTGACGAGGGGTTGACATCGGCACTTACTAGAGGTCCAATTAAATAAATAATACGATAATTCATACAATTTTAAAGAACACGGCAATAGGGGAGAAATCTGAAGTTTCATATTATTTCCTTTTAAGCATAAATATATCGATCATGTATCCTACCTCAATATCTCAGAATAAATTCCAAGTGATGATACTAGTCAGATAAGAAATAATATAAAATACCTAGCGTCAGTGAAAAGTTTATATCGTGAATATTCAGACTACTAGCAGTATAACGCATGATTCTGCCGAGGTTGTTCGGCCCGATCTAGATTGGTATGTACACTATCGAGGGTCAAATGGCACGAACCAGAGATGAACCACTATATACTACCGAGGTGTTCGGCCCGCTCCACAAGAAATGATGGAATTTATCTCATTCCGAGAGATACTGCCGAGGCATACAGCCCGCTCTGCAAGAAAGGAAGGAAGTTTTCGAATTACAAGATACGCGCTTACAATAAAGTACATGAATACAAAGTGAATTTAACCTTTATCGTTTCTCAATTTTTCTTTCCAATTCAAGTGATAAGACTAGGCCTAAGATGTATTAAATTTCTAAATAAAGTTCAAACATATTTCCAGTTAATTAAGTCAACAGAATAAGTTCAAGTAACTCAGATATTGCATGATAAAAATCAAAAGTCTACCCAGACATAAACATGCATTAGCTACGTACTCACTCTCGTCACCTCGTGCGTACGTAGAACCCATAACTAGTAGCACATGACAATAATATCACCTAAGGGGTAGTTTCTACCTCACAGGGTTAGACAAGAGACTTACCTCGCTATAAAGCTCCATAACCAGCTCCAAAGATTTTCCAGCAACTCAAACCGATGCCTATCGATCCAAAACTAGTCAATCAATGTGAAAATCCACAAATATATACTATAATACTCATTATAATTCAATTTATACCAATTTCCAAGTCAGCTCAAAAAGTCCACAAAGTCACCCCGCGGGCCCACATGCTCGGATTCTGAAACTTTTCGAACATAACCATTACCCACAACATGACGAACTCAAATATATAATTTATTGTCAATTTCATGCCCAAGTCATGGTCAAAATCCAAAAATATCAATTTCTAGGTTTTCTACCAAAAATCTCATTTTCTACAAATTTCCATGCTTAAATTCGTATATAAATCATGTATTTAACTCACAATGTGAAGAAAGCACTTACCTCATTATAGTTGATGAAGATGCAACTCCAAAAGTACTCCTAAATGGGCTCTCATGGACGAAATGAAGTAAAATTGAGCCAAACCCTCGTTTTAAAGAAGCACACTTCCCAGCCCGACCTTCACACATGTGGTCCAATAGCCGCTCCTACGGCTCCGCACCTGCGGAAAATCCATCGCAAGTGCGTCTCTAACTCAACCCAGCAGCCTCCGCTTTTACGGCCCAAATAGCGCTTCTGCACTCACGCACGTGCGTGCCAAAGTCCGCTTCTGCGACCCCAAGTCTTCTCGGCCAATTCCGCTTCAACGATCTCCCCTGCGCATCTGCGGCCTCGTGGGTGCGGACATTTCCTCGCACCTGTGCTCCTGCCCAGCTCGCCCAGAACCGCTTCCGCGGCCCTCCTGGCCACTTTTGCTACTCCGCGCCTGCGGCCAAAACCTTGTAGGTGCGGTTACACCAGATGACAGCAGCTCCAGCATTCCTCCAAGCCCAAACTCGATCCGTTTACCACCCGGAATCCACCTGAGGCCCTTGGGACCTCAACCAACTATACCAACACGTTCTAAAACACCATACGGACTTAGCCTAGCCTTTAAATCACATCAAACAACGCTAAAACCATGTATCGCGCCTCAATTCAAGCTTAATGAACTTTAGAACTTCATACTTCTACATTCGACACCGAAACTTATCTACTAAAATCTGATCGACCTCGAAATTTGCACACAAGCCATAATTGACATTACGGACCTACTCCCATTTCCAGAATCGGAATCTAACCCTGACAAAAAAAAGTCCACTCCCAGTCAAATTTCCAAAAATGTTTGACTTTCTAACTTTCGCCAAATGACTCTGAAATACCTACATACCTCAAAATCCACATAAAGGCGTGCTTCTAAGACCAGAATCACCATACGAAGCTACTCCCAGGCTCGAAATTCTAAGCAGACAATGATAGCATTAAAATACACTTCAAACCAAATACTTGAAATCCTTCTGAAATACCAACTTCCCACAATAGGCACCGAAATGCTCCCAGGTCCTCCAAAACCCAATCTGGACATACGCTCAAGTCCAAAATCATCACACGAACCTGTCGGAACCTTCAAATCCCGATTTCAAGGTCGTTTACTCAGAATTCACACCTTAGTCAATCCCTCCAACTTAAAGCTTCCGAAATGAGAATTTTCTTTCCAAATCAACTTCGAACTTCCCGAAAATCAATTCTGACCACGCGTACAAGTCCTAATACCGGCAGTGAAGCTACTCAAGGCTTCAAATCGTCCAATGATGCATTAGATCTCAACACGACCGGTTTGGTCGTTGTTGATACCCAATTTTTCCTCAAAATATTTTCAAACCTGTATATAAGCTTCCAAATCACTCTTTGCAATAATGAATATTTTTTCTAGTTTTTCATATTTTTATCGAAATTATTTCTCTATTTATTTAATATTTTATATTTAAATAGTTCATAAATTGTGCCCCAAATAATCTCAAAACATTTTCTAATTTAATATGTGATTTATTTGTCACTTTTTATTTATTAAAATTTAATTATTTCATAAATTGACTAATTGAGTACTATTTAATGGCAATTACAATTGTTTTGCAGTTATAGCCTAATTAGTCATTTTATACCTTTAAAAATCCGAACTCATGTCTTTTATATTTTAATATTGTCTAAATTACTGTAATTATACTTATTTTAACTTAATTTCATTTTTTTCTAATTATTAGTTATTTTAATTAATTAATTATCCTATTAAATTGGGTATTTCACAACTAGCCTCTTCCTATTTAACATTTAGCCACATTTGGCTAGCCCAATTAGCCAACCCATTAACCCAATTAAAATACCCAAACCCAAACCCTAAAACAACCCGACCCAATCCCCATTCAATCTGAGTCGTTGATCAAACGAGATCAACGGCCCAGATTATTAGTTTTCTTAATTAATCTAACATACCCCCTCCCCGTCTCTCATTTCCCATCTCACTCACTCTCTCTCTTCTCGACTCTTCTGCTCCCTCATCTCTCTAGAGCCTTCTGGGCTCTTCATCTCCTCCGGTGGCCTTCATCTCTGGCCACTCCCAGGCTCATCCCTTCAACCACCGGCTGCCGAGAAGTCGTCTCTCCGGTTACTTCGTCTCTAAGACTCTTTGAAGCTTCCACCATGCCAGAACGGCCATGGAGGCTCCTGCCTGGACGTTTCCGGCCTTCTCCGGCGAGGTTCAACTCAGTGTCGGCTACCACCACCTCTGAGTATTACAAAAAAAAATTCGACCATCTACGGGTTCTATCTCTGAAACCCTAATACCTGACCTTTCAACTTCTTTTAAAATCTGCTACAGACCTATGTTTATGTCACGACCCAAAACTGGTCCAGGTCGTGAGGGCGCCTAACGGCGAGATTAGGCAAGCCAACGAACAACAATGACAATAAAAGTGTAGAATACAATAACAATATGGGGTAAGGCCGTAGAATCAAGCTGAACCACAACTAGGCCCAATAAATACAACCCCAATTTACCAACATAACTACAACAAGTGTGTGCCAGGACTAGTGTCACAGTGTCAACAGGAGGCTACATAGATACAACACCAGAAATACATATACAAAATATACAAGCCGCAGTCTGGAACAAAAGACTGAGCAAAATGAAACTAGAAGGCTCCAGAGGTGCTATCAGGAAAACGTCAAGAAGACAGCTCACCGTGTGGAGCGACGCCGCGATTAGTACCTATCAGCTGACGGACGAACAGATGAACCAGCCTCAATACCTGCACAGTCAAGTGCAGAAAAAGAAAGAAAGTGCAGCATGAGTACATATAATCACATATGTACCCAGTGAGTATCCCGTCTAAACTCGTAAAGAGTAGTGACGAGAGGTAGAATACATACTCACTAAGGTCCAGTACATAATAAAATAAAATACATGCTGAGCAATAAATCATATGAGAAAGTACATCAAGTATAAGAACATGTAAGCAACAATCAGTAACTGATCTCAAACATAGTCTTCCTTTGTAAGCTATTCATAGTTATATTACTTGTTCTCTTTCTCATTATCCGAAATGTCTTATCTTTATTCTCAATTGTTCACTTCCCAGTACTCTGTATTATTTCTCAACTCACCCTCGTACGATCCAAACTCAATGCAAATGCGGATGAATGCAATGCGTATATATATATATATATATAACCGACAAGGACAAGACTATCGGCCGAAGTCATAAGGGTGGGTC
>ML284331.1:2206-18554 GCA_005239495.1 Nicotiana undulata
ATATATATATATATATATATATATATATATATATATGTTTTATGGGTAGGTCGAGGTCGTGTCCTGACCATGATATCATTCAGTTATCCCTAGAGACTTGTAGATGAGTCCTGTACATTTTTTATGTCAGTATTGCTGTATTACCAGTCCTATGTATATGTTTAGTTTGGTATTGCAGGTATTAGACGTTATTCTAGATGATTCATAATATGGTCTCATCGTCCTAAGTTGAGGGTTACCCCTCAAGAATTCACAGTTATAGAGTGGTACGCTTGGGCCGCGTATGGCACTGCTTTCCAGAAACGCCTCTTCAGGTTTGGGGCGTGACAATTTTGGCTACCATTGAAGAGGTAAGTGAAGATTCACCACTTTTAATGATAATTATTGTTTACCCATTGATTTGTACACCTAGATTATGTGTGTTTGAGGTGAAATTTGGGGAATATTTGGACTATGTATTGGAGAGTAATTTGAGAGTTGATTTGTGGTTTGTTCTTTGTGATTTTGGTATTGTTGGACTCATAATTGAATGGATGTTCGAATTTTTTCAGTTTTGTCGGGTTTTGAGGCTCGGGCCTAGGGTTTTCTTTTTGGGTTGAGTTTTGATTTTGGTTAAAAATCATAGCTTCATCGTATGGAATCAATTCCCAAAGTTTGTATTCATTATAATAAGTTGTTTGCGACTAGATTATAGTCGTTCAGAGCCCGATTCGTGAGGCAGGGTTTGTTGGAGCTTTGAGTTGCGGGGGTTGTGGTAAGTAACACATCTAAACATGGATTTGAGGGTATTTAACCCAAAGGACTACGATATATGAAAGATACACGCTACGTGACTGTCGTGCGCGCGCGCAACAATTTGTTCATGGTTTGGGAAGGCTTTAGGCTATCACTAGGCTTGTTTTGATACCATATCATGTTATCCCTGCGCTTCCTCTACTTAATTGATTATTTGAATTGTGAATCATGTTGGACATCATGTACCGGCTATGTGATGACTATTTAAGATTTGATAGGGCTATTCTTGTTGTCTCAGAGTTGTGCATCTTACTTGCACACATGTTCTCAGTCATGATACTAAATCTGTAAACAATATCTCTCTCTCAGTACTTCTTATTTTATTTCCCACATGTTCATACCAATTGAGGGTAATTCTATTAAATTAAGTACTTGAAATGTGTTTATCTTAGACTTGAACGGTAAATAACTGAGTTTGGGCCTTACAACCGATTTGGTACTGATTTTGAACGCGTATGCCAAGCCTCACTATAGGGATAAATGATTATGAATAATGATTAAGCAGGATACGCCCCTCCGGAGTTTGACATTCCAGCAGTGGGTGCAGGAAAAGTATTTCACTTATGTGCTTGGGAATGGGTAGTTATGAAAATTAATCATATAGTGCTACATGATATATGACCTATTTTATCCGTGTTAGGCTTTAACTATTATGCTTGAAAGCATGGCTATATTACTGAAATGTGGACAAGCTGAACTTGGTATTATTGAGCTACTATTTCTACGATTTGTCCTTTTTATTCTGCACTATTATTGGTTATTGGTACTGGTATTGGATTGTTGTTATGAGCTCGACACTACTTTCAACCCAATGTGAGTGTTGTTACTTATTGGGTACATTTGGTCTATTGTACTCATACTACACTCTGCACTTCGTGTGCAGATCCGGGTACATCTGGTGAAGGTGATTTTCTAGCTTGAATCGCTACTAGCTTTTGGGAGACTAAGAGGTCGTTGTTATATTGTCCGTAGTCCTTGAAGTCCTCTTTCTATTAACTTTATCTTTACTATTCTTACATTCAGACAGTTGTATTAGAGGATTTTGTTTATAACGTGTTATTCAGTAATGCTCGTGTGCTTGATGACACCAGATTTTGGGATTTGTTGTAGTAGCATTTTGACATTATTCTCAGATATTTTTATGGTATTCTTCGACTGTTGAGTTATTAGACCCTATTATTCCATTCTTATTGATATCATATGACTGTTGGTTTACTTGGTGGGTTGGGTTAGGTGCCATCACGACTTGTGAATTTTGGTTCGTGACAAGTTGGTATCATAGCACCATGTTGCTTAGGTCTTATGTGCCACGTGCAAGTTTAGTAGAGTCTTACGGATCGGTACAGAGAAGTTTGTACTTATCTTTGAGTGGCTACCGAACTATTAGGAAACTTCCCTTTCTTGCATTCTTATTCTAATCTCTCATAGATTGTGAGGACATGTGCGATCGGATCAGGCGAACGACCACTAATACCACCAGCTAGGTCCGGAAGGGGTTGTGGCCGTACTGGAGGACAAGGTGTAGCTCGTACTACAACTAGAGCAACACCTATGGAGCCAACAGTTGCTCCAGCTAAGGAGCATATACTAGATGTTTCTAAGACGGTGGGACCAGCTCAGGCACCAGCTGTGACCATTGTGATTCAAGACCTTCAAGAGGCCTTAGGCCATATATTGACTGTGTGCACGATCCTAGCATAGGTAGTCTCAATTCCAGCTGCATCAGCCACATCTCATGCCGGGGGAGGTGCTCAAACTCCTGTCGGCCGTACTCTGGAGCAGGTAGCTCTGGGACTCCAGACACTAAAGGTACTACCAGCCCAGTCGGTTGCTGCTATGAGGAGTGGAAGAGACTACAGAGGTTGGGAAGCTTATGCCTCGAGAGTTCAACGGGGAGAAGTTAGAGAATGCTCAGGATTTCTTAGATTGGTGTTAGCAAATTCTTTGCACAACGTGAATTTTGGAGACCAGTAGAGTTGCATTTACCACCTTTCAGCTGACTGGGGTAGCCTACAGATGGTGGCAGGTATATGAGTTGAGTAGGCCAATTGGCATTGCGACACTTTCATGGCATGAGTTCTCTATTCTCTTTCTAGAGATGTTTATTCCACAAATTCGCATGGATGAGTTGCGTAGAGATTTTAAGCAGCAACGCCACGGAGATATGTCCGTGACTCAGTACGAGATGAGATTCAAATATTTGGACCGTCGTGCTATATGTTTGGTTCCTACACACACGCACAAATAAACACACACACACAAAGAGAGAGAGAGAGAGAGAGAGAGAGAGAGAGAGAGAGGATTAGGAGTTTCATTAATGGCCTCAAATATGGCCTATGAAATAGTATGGCCTTAGAGGCCGAGACAAATGCTAGGTTTGTTCGGTTGGTCTTGGAGTTTGTTTGCAGGCTTGAGCACGACGAGCAGGAGGGCAAGATGACCCATAGATTTGGTGGTTTTAGTGGCACCTCATATGTAGGTTAGTCACATCACAATATAGGTCATCCTTATAGGTCCGCTCAGATGGTTTCTCTGGTGCATCGTGATGCATCAATTAGTAATGGTTCATGTAGTTCTTATTCGGGTCAGTCATCTTTCAGTTCCCTCCCAGCTCAAAGTTTATCCCGTGCTCCATCAGTTATGGGTTCCTCAGTACCAAGTTCTTCTAGTGGTTATTCTACTTCTCGAGGTCTAATTCAGGCCCCACTATCATTTTCAACTCGAGGTTGTTGTGACTATGGAGAGTTGGGGAATGTGAGGAAGTAGTTCCCCCGTCACTACATAGGTCAGGTGCAACAGGGAGACCAGTCTATGACCCCTGCACCAGTTGCTTCAAGACAGCTCAGCGAGCTTGGGGTGGGACTCAAGCAGCTTGACGTCTCCCTAGATAGGGAAGTCGATCAGTTGGTTGTCAGGCTCGATGCTATGCTTTCCCCCCAAGCTAGAGGCAGTTGCTTCAGACGGTGTATTGTTTCAATGTTCCATAAGGATTCTTCCATATTATTTGACCCTGGTTGCACTTATTCTTATGTATCATCGTACTTTTCTCATTATTTGGATATGCCCTCTGATTACTTAGTTACGCATGTTCATGTATCTACACCGATGGGTGATTCTATTTTTGTGGACTGTGTATATTGGTTGTTGTGGTGACTATTGGGGGATTAGACATGAGAGTTGATCTTTTACTTCTTGGCATGGTTGATTTTAACGTGAACTTAGGCATGGATTTGTTTTCACCATATCACGCTATTCTACATTGTCACGCTAAGACAATGATGTTGGCGATGCCGGGATTGTGTACGATTGAGTGGAGAGGTTCTCTAGACTATGTTCCAATAGAGTGATTTCATATTTGAAGGTCCAATGGATATTTGGGAAGGTATGGCTGGCTTATTTGGTTGTTGTGAGAGATGTTGGTGCTGATACTCTTATCATTGAGTCTGTTTGAGTAGTGAGAGACTTTTCATATGTGTTTCCTGCAGGCCTATTGGGCATGCCACGCCATAGGGACATTGGTTTTGGAATTGACTTGGTGTCGGGCACTCAACCCATTTTTATTTCTTTGTATCCTATGGCACCAACAAAGTTGAAGAATTTGAAAGAACAACTCTAAGAGGTACTTGGTAAGGGATTCATTAGGCCTAGTATGTCGCCTTGGGTGTACCGGTTCTGTTTTTGAAGAAGAAGAAGAATTGTACCATGCAGATGTGCATTGATTACAGGAAGTGTAACAAAGTTACAATTAAGAAAAAATACCCACTAGCGCACATTGATGACTTATTTGACCAGTTTCATGGTGCTAACGTGTTTTCTAAGATTGATTTGAGGTATGGGTATCACCAGATGAAGATTCATGATTCTGATATTCAAAATAAGCCATTCAGGACCCGCTATGGTCACTAAGAGTTTCTTGTGATATTTGTTTCGTTGACCAATGCCCCAACAACATTTATGCATCTAATGAACAATGTATTCAAGCCATATCTTGATTCTTTTGTCATAGTATTCACAGATGATATACTGGTGTACTCACAAATCCAGGAGGATCATGAGCATCATTTGAGGATTGTACTCCAGATGTTGAGGGAGAAGAAACAATATACTAAATTCTCAAAGTGTGAGTTTTGTCTTGAGTTTTTGGTGTTCTTGGGGCATGTGGTGTGAAGTGAAGGGGATCCTGGTGGATCCTAAAAAGATTGAGGTAGTTGAGAGTTCGCACAGACCGTCTTCAGCTACTGAGATCCAAAGTTTCCTTGGTTAATTAAGATATTATCATCGTTTTGTAGAGGGTTTCTTGTTCATTGCTACACCTTTGACCAGATTGACCCATAAGGGTGACCCTTTCAGGTGGTCTGATGAGTTTGAGGAGGGCTTCCAGAAGCTCAAGACTTCCTTGACTACAGCTCCAGTTCTAGTTTTGCCTTCCGCATCGAGTTCATTTATGGTGTGTTATGTCTCTTCTCAGATTGGTATTGGGTGTGTCATGATATAGGATGTTAGGATGATTTCTTATGCTTCACGCCAATCGAAGCCCTATAAGAAGAACTACCATGTTCATTATTTAGAGTTCGCAGTCATTGTTCATGCAATGATGGATTGGGGGAATTATCTCTACAGAATGTCTTGTAAGGTATTTACAGATCTACGGAGTCTACAACACTTGTTTAAGCAGAAAGATCTAAATTTGAGGCAGTGGTGATGGTTGGAGGTGTTAAAAGACTATGATATCACTATTTTGTATTTTCCCGGGAAGACCGACATAGTGGCCGATGACTTGAGTAGAAAGGCAGTGAGTGTGGTTAGCCTTGCATATATTCCAGTTGGTAAGAGACCACTAGCATCATATGTTCAAGCCTTGGCCAACCAGTTCACGAGGTTATATGTTTCAGAGTCTAGTTCTAGCTTGTATGGTTTCTCCGTCTTCGTTGTATGAGCGCATCAGAGAGAGTCAGTATGAGGACCCAACTTTTCTTGTCCGTAAAGACACGGTACAACACGATGATGCCAATAAGGTTTCTATTTGGAATGATGGGGTATTTCGGATGCAAGGTCGTATTTGTATGCCCAATGTGGATGGGTTGAGTGAGTTGATTCTTGAGAAGGCCCACAGTCCGCAATATTCCATTCCTTCGAGTGCCAAGAAGATGTATCAAGGCTTGAGACAGCACTATTGGCGGAGGATAATGAAGAAAGATATAATGGAGTATGTGGCTCGGTGCTGGAACTGTCAGCAAGTGAAGTACGAGCATCAAAGGCCGAGCGATTTTCTTCAGAGACTTGAGATTCCCGAGTGGAAATGGGAGCATGTTCACATAAACTTCATTTTTGGGCTCCCACAGACTTTGAAGAATTCCGATGTAGTTTGGGTAATTACGGACCGATTGGCTAAGTCTGAACATTTCATTACGATTGTGACTACCTACTATTCAAAGTGGCTGGTGACCATTATTTCTGATCGGGGCACACAGTTCAAATCACAGTTTGGATAGTAGTGCAGGGAGTGTTGGGAACAAGGGTTGATTTGAGTACAACATTCCACCCTCATATGGATGGACAGTCTGAGCACACCATTCAGATCCTGGAGGATATGTTACACCCTTGTGTTATGGATTTCAAGGTTTCTTGGGATTAACGTCTACCTTTTGCAGAGTTTGCTTACATCAACAACTACCAATCGAGTATTCATATGGCTCCTTATGAGGCCTTATATGTGAGGCGGTATAGTTCTCTTGTTGGATGGTTTTAGCTGGGTGAGGCTAGGTTGTTGGGCACTGATTTGGTTCAGGATGCATTATAGAAAGTCAAGTTGATTTAGGATCAGCTTCGTACATCACGGTCTAGACAAAATATTTGCGTTGATCAAAAGATTTGTGATGTTGCATATATTGTGGGAGAGAAGGTATTGCTCAGAGTTTCGCCCATAAAGAGTGCGATGAGGTTCATAAAGAAGGGAAAGTTGAGCCCGTGGTATATTTCCCTTTTGAGGGTGCTTGAGAGGATTTTAGAGGTGGCCTACAAGCTTGCATTGACATCTCGTATATCGGGTTTTTACCTAGTGTTTCATGTTTCTATGATACCGAATATGGTGATCCATCCCATGTTTAGGACTTCAGTACAATTAGGTTAGATAGGGATTTGACTTATAATGTGGAGCCAGTTGCCATTTTGGATTGGCAGGTTCAAATATTGAGATCAAAGAATATCGCTTTAATCAAAGTTGAGTGAAGAGGCCATCCAGACGAGGAGGCCACTAGGGAGATCGAGCGAAATATGTGGAGAAACTATGCACATATATTTGAGACTCCAAGTATGATTTTATATCCGTTTGAGGACAAACTTTGTTTAAGAGGTAGAGAATGTGACGAGCGGGCCGATTGTTTTGAGTTATTGATCCCCATTCCCCCATTTATCGCTTCTGCTATGTTCATTTGGTTTTCTGTGACTTGCCGGGGTGGTTGGTTTGGTTCCAGGAATGATTCAGATTGAATTGGGATACATAGTCCCAAGGTTGGACGTTTAATTTGTTAGAGTTGACCAGAGTTTAACTTTTGTGTAGACTACTCTAGAATAGAGTTTTGATGGTTTTTATAGCTTCATATAGTGATTTTGGACGTAGGAGTATGTCCGTATATTGATTTGGAGGTCTGTTTAAATTGGATTGAATTCACGAAAGTTGGAACGTTGAAGGTTTGGAAGGTTAAGAAGTTTGACAAAGAGTTTACTTTATTGATATCGGGCTTGGATTTTGGTTCCACAATTTGGAATATGTATGATGTGTCATTTACGACTTGTGTGCAAAATTTGAGGTCAATCAGAGTTGGTTTGATATGTTTCGACTTTGGTTTTAGAAGTAGGGAGTTCATTAGTTTCAATAGGCTTGAATTGGGGTGCGATTCGTGAATCTAATGTTGTGGTTTCGAACATTTTGGTATGTTTGGTTAAGGTCCTTAGGGCCTCGGGCGAGTTTCAGATTGTTAACAGATTTATATTTGGACTTAAATAATTGCTAAAGAATCTTGGACTGTTGATGTAATCACACTTGCGGTGGGCTTGGCCGTAGATGCGACGCTGCAGGTACGGCTAAAGGGACACAAAAGTAAAATTGGACTGGCCATAGGAGTTTTGTAGGTGTAGAGAAGGACCGCATCTGCGAGTCTGCAAATACAAATTTTGGGTCACAGATATGGAGAAGGATGGCATGGGCTTACACCGTAGATGCGGAAGGACTACTGTAAGAGCAGATGCGTATAAGCGCGAGGAGAATCGCATAGGCGGGATTTTGGTCGCACAAGCGGCAGGTCAGAGTTTAAGTGATCCTCGTAGAAGCGGGAATTATTCCGCCAACGCGGGATTGCAAAAGAGATCATGGAGTTCGCAGATGCGAATCACTGGCAGAAAAATAAAATTGAAGGGTTTCATGATTTCTCTCATTTTAGATTTGGGAGATCGGGTAGGGCGATATTTTAGATGGTTTTTCCTACCACTGAAAAGGTAAGTGAATATTCATGACTTTTATTGACAATTGTTGTTTACCAATTTATTATTACACCTATACTATGCGTGTTTGAGGTGAAATTTTGGGAATTTTTGGACTATGTATTGGAGAGTAAGATTTGGGGATTTGAGAGTCGATTTGTGGTTGGAATTGGATGATTTTTCTATGGTTGGACTCGTAATTGATTGGGTGTTCGGATTTTGTGCATTTTTCGGGTTCGGAGGTGCACCCCGGGGTTGACTCTTTGGGTTGGATATTGATCTTTGTTAAAGATCTTAGCTTTATCGTATTGAAGTGATTCCTAGTTTATTATATAAAGTTGTTTGTGATTATATTTGAGTTGTGCGGAGGCCGATTCGCGAGGCAAGGGTTTGTTGGAGCTTTGAGTTGCAGGTTTTGAGATATGTAACACATCTAAACTTGGATTTGACGGTATTTAACCCTCAGGACTACGTTATATGAAAGATATTTGGGTGATGTATGCGCTAGGTAATGGGCGTGTGTGCAAGCACCGGTTTGTTCATGGTTCGGGGAGGCCTTTAGGTTATTACTTGGCTTGTTTTATTAGCATATCATGTTATCCCCGCGTTTCCTCTACTTGGTTGATTATTTTAACTGTGAATCATGTTAGACATCATGTTTAGGCTATGTGCTAACTGTGTAGACTTATAGTATTCTTGTTGTCTCTGAGTTATGCATCTTATTTGCACACATGTTCTCAACTACGATGCTAAATCTATGACTAATATCTTTGTCTCGGTACTTCTTATATGATTCTCGCATGTCGTTGCTACCACTTAAGGGTTCTATTAAACCGAGTGCTTGAAATTTGTTTATCTAGGATTTTAACATTAAATGAATGAGCTTGGGCCTTACAGCGTGTTTGGTACTGATTTTGAGGTTACGCGTAAGCAAGGCCCACATTGGGCTAAGTGTTATTGTTTTGGGGTGACGTGTGCACCAGGCCTCATTATTGAGCTAAATGATTATGATAAGTTCTTGAGTAGGATATGCCTCTCCGGAGTTTGACATGCCAGTAGTGGGAACATGCACAATATTCACCTATGTGTTTGGGAATGGGATGCTATGCCAGACACCTATACAGTGCTAAGTGTATACATTCTTGATGGATCCACTATGATACTGTTGATTTACATGTATACCTGATACGTAGGCATGGAGATGCATTTTCTTCATGCTACTTGACATTTGACCTGTTTTTTCTATGTTGGGCTTTAATTGTTATACTTGAAAGCATGACTAAATTACTGAAATGTGGACCAACTAAAGTTTGTATTATTGAGTTTTTGTTTGTAAAATTTATCCTTTATATTCTAAACTATTATCAGTTATTGCTATTGGTATTAGATTGTTATTTTGAACTCGTCGTTGCTTTCAACCCAAAGTTAATGTTGTTACTTATTGAGTACATTGGATCGGTTGTACTCATACTACACTCTGCACTTCGTGTGCAGATTAAGGTACATCTAGTCGAGGTAATTTTCAGGCTTCAGTCGTTGCCATCTCTGGGGAGACTACGAGGTATCTTACATATCGTTCGTAATCCTTGAAGTCCTCTTTCTATTACCTTTATCTTTATTGTTCATACATTCTGACAGCTGGATTAGAGGATTTTACTTATACCTTGTTATTTAGTAGTGCTCGTGTGCTCGATGACACCATATTTTTGATTTATTGTAGTAGCATTGCCATTTTATTCTCATATATTTTTATGCTATTCTTTCGCTATTGAGTTATTATACCATGTTATTTCATTTTCAATGATATCATGTGACTGTTGGCTTACCTAGTAGGTTCGGTTAGGTGCCTTCACGACTTGTGGATTTTGGGTCGTGACAAATGTGTGTCCGGATCGCTTGAGGAAGATAGAGCGACTATCATGGGGTCGAGTGTGAATTTGGGGCTGATAACTTGGGATGTGTTATTCTTAGAGAAACATGATTTTATGAAGAATTTGGCTGAGTAAAAATGCAAGATTGGGGTAATGAAGCAGGAGACGTTATTGTGGGTCCTTGGTAATATGATTGTGGCTTAAAGCCAAGTGTGAGAACCTACTATCGATGATTGGGTCACATGGTCATGTGTCTTTGCAGATTCTAGATTTTGGTATATTGTCTTATTAGTTATGACTGCGAAAGAGGACATAAGGGGTAATTCAATCAGGGAATTTGATGGATGTATGGTATACCTCGCCTTATATATCTTGTGAAGATTGTGGAATGACTCAGATTTGATGCTTCTTTGTGAATGTGATGTGCTAAGAAAAAGATGCATTCAGTTGCTTCTTCTAGGGTATGCGTGTGTTAACGGAGCACGCGTTGTTTGGATATATATAGCCGGGACTAGTTTAGAGTGGCTGACTCTCAACAATGGCCCTAGTGGGTTCAAGATTTAAAGTGTGGTGCCTACAGAGTTTTAGATTCGTTGTGTGTCTAAGTGATATGCTTAAATTAAACCTAAATAAATTGTTTAAAGCGTTCGATTTCAAAACCCAGTTAGGTTTGGGTCGAATTCCACAGGGAATATGTGTTAAAAGGTTACTTGGGTAGTGTGAAACTTGACTTAAGTCGTAATCGAACTCCGCTAGTTTAAAAGGAGAGTGTTGTGATTGTGAATTATCAGGAAAACTATTTTGTTATGAGAATGTAATTAATTCAATTAAGGAAACTAAGGCTGTGTCCCCATCAATGGAATGTAATGTTATCAGTGTCAATATAATATAACCCTAGTGGAAGGTCCTTTGATATGAAAACGGTTCCTAAATGAGTACCCAATATTTCTCAATAATTAGGTAGTATTTTCTCTTTATGATTTTCCCAAACATAAACGATTTACAGTTAATAAAAACCAATGTATGCCAAATAGAACAACTTATTCCTAAGTGATTCTATTAAACAAGAGCCTTGAGTTTTTGCTATTCAATTCCACCAAACCCTAACCCACTGTTTCAAGTAAAGATATAGTAAAATGATATTAGTCAATGTTTGCAACCATCAATAATAAATGAACCATGAGAAATGAATAGATACCAACTAACCATAATATATATATTCAACAGTAAACGCCAATTAACATTACACACATTTAGGGTCCACAACCTTAGTATTTAAAACTAGCTACTCATACTAGAATCCAAGAACAAAGCAATAAATAAATTCATAAAGCTTACAAAGATGGCAAGATTCTCTCTTCAAAAGCTTCCAAAATAATAATGTATTCAATGCTCTAAGAGTAGCCTGCAGATCAAATCTGCGACCGCATAATGCTTTCATGGTCTGCATATCTTCATTTCCTTCGCAGAGTTAGTTTCCCAATTCTCCAGTTCTCCATCGCATTTCTGTTATGCGGTCCGCATATTAATTTCGCGATCACATATCATACTGCAGAGTAATCTTCTCATAAGCTCTTTTTATATTTGTGCGATCATTATATTGTCCGCACAAGAGTTATGCGACCACACAATGGATAGCAGAATCCACTCAGAACTGGGATGGTTTGCTTCACTCTACGGTTGGTCTGTAGCCCGCACATCACTTTTGCGGTCGCAAACCTATTGCATTTCTACTCTTCTATGGGTTTTTGAAATCTTTTCAATTTTCTTTGCTCTACAAGTCTGTTTTTCTGCAAAACACAAAAACTACATAAGAAATGACTTACAATGCATTAAAAGACGAGCTAAAGTCTATGTAATTAGTATCAAAAGTGCTGAAATTCTACGTCACTTCAACACCCCCAACTTAGACACATGCTTTCCCTGAAGCAACTAAAACAAAGTTAACCTACCAAATACTAATCTACTTCCGACTGAGTACAAAGAAGCACTGACTATGGATGGTGCTAATTGTTAGCTAACAAGCATGTAACTTCTTTTATTCACCCTTCTTTGAAGACAAAGATCATTTAACAGTTCGAATAATCAGCTTGTAAACTTAGAGCCTCAAGAGCAATGACATAGTGCTGCCCACAGCTAGATATGCACTTGATCCTACTTCAAGAAACCTAACTTCTGCTAAATCTGGCAATTCACGTGTTCTCACTTCAAAGAAAATCCCCAACTCAACAAATATGTACAAGGTATACAATCAAATACTCTTGCACTTAAAAAGAAGGCTAAGTGCTACAAGTATCAATCCATATGCTTACCCTTATTTTAACTCAACGCTATCTCAAGAATAATTGGTTGCAGATCACAAATGACTTTTTAAGGGTTGTAGTGTAGGCTTCAGAACGGGTTGAACAAATATTTTGGAATATAGTGACTGTACCATGTTTGAATGCTACATACACTTTTCTTCCTTTTAAACCACATACCCCTTATTGACCTCGAGTTACCGACATAAAACTACCTCAAAATAGGAAGCTCTGCCAGTTGTGAAGCTGGGTCTTGGACCTGGGAGCTGCTAGCCTCACCCAATGATGGCTGTGCAGTAGTTTTGGAGACCATATCTGCAAGGGAGTGTGCAATGGTTGTCTGCATATCTTCCTCCCCCTCACCTAGTGCATCAATAGAAATAGCAACCTTGATAGGTTATAAGTACCTTTTTTATGGTTTGATGATCTAACAAACTTAATGTCAAGAACCAGAGGGGGAACCAGATCCACTTATGGTACACATTCCCAAGCTCATGAATACAACCAGACTTAAGCTGGAGATGTTCGTCAGAACCTCAGAAGTTAAAAAATCAACAAGGGGAACAAATGGTCTTAGGTTCTCCTGGTGATTGTACCAAGTCAACTCTCCACGGCTGGAAAGTGACTGCCTGCACACGCAACAGTACATCACAATGCAGAAGTCACTTCCAATAGGAAGGACATTGTACCAAAGTTTCATACATCATTTAAGTGATGTCATCAATGTTATATTAACATTAAATGAAAAAACATTAATTGAACACTAAAGAATTTACTCAAGCACTCGGCGTGATTGAACATTAAGAAAAATGATTCTCTAGTGCATCAAGAACAAAGCACAACACTGCTACCGACCATTTCCCATATCAAGTCTTTTTATGTCCTTAGTAGAGTTGTAACTTTGTAATAGTTCTTCAATTGTAATTCCTACTTATCTTGTTAGAAGCATTGATTAGGAAACTCTTGTAAATCATAAACTTCAGTGTTTGTGTTTTGGCTAGAGTTAGTCAAGTTGTGAAGTCTTTGTAATATAGGGAATACAAAGTGGCTTGTAATATCTATGTTACAAGTTAGTGAAGTTGTAAATCAACATAGGTTGTAATTTGAAAGTTTCTCAATAGCGAAGTTGAAATCCTACAAGTGTAGGCCGTGATTTTTAATCCCGTTGAGCTGAGAATTTTCCATGTAAGAATTCTTTGTGTCAATTACATTCTAATGTCTGTGTGTGTAATCTGTGGAATCTAATAGAGAACCTAGTTCTCTATATAGTTTGGTGGACCCTCAAATTCTATCAATTGGTATCAGAGCAGGCACATTCTATGAGGCTATCACCTAGAGAGGATCCTGATGGCTGTTCCACCTGTCACGACCCGTATCCTAATCAAGGTTGCGATGGCGTCAAACACCGTAGTCAGGAAAGCCAACATCAATCTACTAGTGAGTTTCATTTAATTACCAAAATATTTCCAACACTTACTTGATTTAGATTTAAGACATTAGGTAAAAACATATAACTTAAGCAATCTTAAGCAGAAATAGCCATAAAAGTCATAATTTAATATTTACATCCCAAAATTTATGTCTACTAATGTGTGTGCCAGGAACTAGTGTCACAAGTCTACATGCATCTAGTAGAGTAAAGCAAAAGAGATAAAAGTCTATCCTACTGTCTAGGGATAGTATAGACAGAAATAGCAAAAGAAAAGCTCCGAGGTGCTGCTGAAAGTCATTAGGAGAAGCAGCTCACCGTAAAGCCTCAACCATGTGTAAGTCAGGAACGAGCTCCAGACGAGTACCCAAATGCACCTGCCTCAGGACCTGTACAATTAAGTACGTAGCATGAGTACATAAATAATATGTACCTAGTAAGTATCCAGTCTAGTCTCGAAGAAGTAGTGACGAGAGGTCGACTTGACACTTACTAGGGTCCAAACAGTATATTTAGGTGTATAAATTAAAGAGAATAACAAGTACACACGAATAATAGAACAGTGAATATCAAGCATACTTACGAACCTATTTACGTGGCGAAACACCAACATACAAATCATGAATTTATTCTTTCGAGACACCTAACAATTTTTAAGTCATGAATAATATCAAACAAGTAGCTTGCACACAATGTATTAGGAGGTATGGTCTGGGTCAACATAAAAATAAATGTGCACTGTCTGTGATGACCCAAAAGGTCATCCTAAGTAATTCCATCTAAATCTGTGTTTCGAGTCCTCGAAAGCCTCCATTAATCTCACCTCGATATGCGTGCGCAGCCCGAGCAGGTAGCTGGGAAGCTTTCATGTGAAAATTTGATAAAAATGGGATTTTTGAATTGAATAAAGTTGACTTTGGTCAACATTTTTGGTAAACGGATCCGGACCCGTGATATGACGGCCCCGTAGGGTCCGAAGGAAAATATGGAACTTGGGCGTATGCCCGGAATCGAATTCCGAGGTCCCAAGCCCGAGAAATGAATTTTTAAAGAAAATTGTTTTCTGAAAATAATAAAGGAATGTGAAAGTGAATAATTATGTGAAAACCTTGTTACCAGGCCCGTGTTATGGTTCCGGAGCCCGGAACAGGTTTATTATATGTTGTTTGTCCTATCTGTGAGATTTGGTGTAAAACGGGTTTGATTTGATTGGTTTCGGATCCAAGTGAGGAAAAATGGAGTTAATGAACTTGTGGGGTTTCTAAAGAATTTGAAATGTGGCTTGAGAGGTGATTTTATGTTCCCGAGGTCCGAATGAAATTCCGAGACCGGGAATAGTTCCGTTGTGTCGTTTATAACTTATCTGCAAAATTTGAAGTCATTCCGAGTGGTTTAGGCCGGTTCGGCGCGTTGAAGTGAATTCTAGAATTTCAAAGTTCTTAAGTTTTGAATTCAGGGGTTTTGGAGGGTGATTTTGAGTTTTAGCGTTATATTGAGTGTTCCGTGAGCTCGAGCAAGTCTGTTTTATGATTTGGGACTTGTTGGTATTTTTTGACGGGGGCTCGGGTGGGCCCAGGTGCCTCCCGGACCCTGCGCGAGGCCAAAAACCAGCAAAAACCACTGCTGGTGCACAGCAACTGGTGTGACCGCAGGTGCAGGACCGCCCCTGCGGTCCCAGCCTCACAGGTGCGATCCCCAGCCCCCTTGCCCAAAGTCCGCAGGAGCGAGACTTAGGCCGCAGGCGCGTGACTGCAGGTGCGGTCCAGACCATCGCAGGTGCGACCTTTCCGCAAGGGCGACAAAAATTCCGCAGGAGCGGGATAGCTGGTGCGGCTCCCAACCCCGCAGGTGCGAGCCCAGGGTCCCAGGCCCTTTTCCGCAATTGCGATCATTTTCTCGCAGGTGCGGAAACCCCTGTTGGCAGGCCCCTTAAATACTCCAAAATTTTGGGTTTTCTTCATTTTCACCCATCTCCAACCACCATTAGAGAACAACCAAGCTTGGGCATCACCTTCCACGACCACCCACTGTAAGAGGTAAGTAAAACCCCATAAAACTTCTAATTTTAACAATAATTCCTAGCTTAATTCACTACTAAATCAACTAAAATCATTGAATTAGGTAGTAAACTTTAGGGTTCTTAGGAATTTCGTGATTTTCCATGTTAGGCCATAAATTCTTGAATAAATTACATAACTTCGATCCTTACACTCCAAGTAATTGATTCCTTCATGAATTTTCGGAAATCTAAACGTGTGGGCCCGGGTCGAATTTTAGTATTCTTGGAAGAATAGAGGGAAATGCATAACTTGACTTAGAAATTAAATTTTTTTTTGGGTACTTATTAATGATTATAAATCCATTATGTCTTGATATTCCCGATTCGGAGTTAAATTCGAGAGGAAAGACTTTGATCGAGGCTTGACTTGCATTTTCTTTGGAGCCGAGGTAAGTGTTTGGCTTAACCTCAGCTT